>BSBM01000622.1:7882500-8065000 GCA_027924585.1 Larix kaempferi | reverse complement strand
TGCACACGTTATAGCATGCACACATTATGTTTTACACCTTAATTTTTATCTATCTATCCGTAACCCCCCCCCCCCTCTCTATAACCTCACCCCCCTTCTCTTCTTATCCACTCAATCCCCCCCCCTCTATTCCACTCTACCCAATCCATCCTCCCTCCCTCACCCCTCTCTTCTCTCCTTCACCACAAGGGTTAGGTAATATATTATTACACAAAATCAATAACTCGAATTATCCTCATGTACATATATATCTTGATCCTTGTAATCATAAATCCATGACCCCCATATCTCAATCCCCAAACCATTGACCATTATGCCCTAGCCATTGCGATCCCTAGTACAACTAACCATCATAACTCTTGGCCCACTATAATCCTAAACTAGTATAGCCCTTAAGACTCCTAAATACCAACACATAATGATATATATCCCTTAACCCCTATAACCCTAACCACGTAATCCTAACCTCTAAAGGGTCTAGTCAAATAAACATTAACCCCTAACCCTTATAACCTCTAATTCTCACAAACCCTAAACTTTATCATCAAACACCCAACCCTCAAAACCTATAAACCATAGCCATTTTAGAGAGATAATCAGAGAGAGAGACTTGAACCTGGGGCCCTAAATGAATATTCTATCCAGAAGGAGCTATGATGATTTCCTTCATTAACCACACATGACCTCTGAATGGAATCATTGGCCTATGATTAAGGATGTTGATACCATGAAGTAGTTTTGAGAAATATGTATGTGCCTAATAAAGGATTTTGGAATGATGTTTTATGGAAGAATATCGTGCCTTTGGACATAAAGAAACCATTTAGACATCCAAGGCCATGAAAAATGTCTAAAAGCACCAAATAAGACTTTACAAGGGTATCCATTGTGCGAGATGTATCCAAGTCTTGGGGACTTAGGGAATTGGACATGGTCAGGGGAGGAGAGCTAAGACTCGGGCCTTAAAGGAACATTATATCCATCTAGGGCTAAGAAGGTTAACTTCACCAACTACACATGGCCTCTTGAGGTATCATTGTCATGTGATTGAGGATGGAAGTGCCATTATATCGTTTTGAACTTAGCATGTACATGTCTTAAGGCCTTGGAAATGGTTTTGCAGGTAAGAAGTATTCTAGCCATCAAAAGAATAAGAATTCTTTCTCAACCAGGGCCCATCATGTGGTGACAATCATCATCATCATCATATTCATCATCATCATCATCATCATCATCGCCATCATCACCATCTTCATCATCAACATCATCATCATCATCATCGTTGTCATCGTCATCACCACCACCACCATCATCATCATCATCATCATTGTTGTCATCGTCATCACCACCACCACCATCATCATCATCATCATCTTCATTATCATCATCTTCATCATCTTCAAAATCATCGTTGCTGTCGTCATCACCATCATCTTCATGGTCTTCATCATCATCATCTTCATCATCATCATCATCATATTTGTCATCATCATCATCATCATCATCATCATCATCATATTTGTCATCATCATCATCATCATCATCATCATCATCCTCATCATCCTCATCGTCCTCATATTTATCATCATCATCATCATCTGCATCATCATCATCTTCAACATCATCATCATCTTTATCATCATCATCATCATCATCATCATCATCATCATCATCACGTCGTCGTCATCATCATCATCATCATCATCATCATCATCGTCCTCGTCCTCATCATTATTATCACCCTCTTCCTCATCATCATCATCATCATCAACAACATCTTCATTATGATATTCATCATCATCATCATCATTATCATCATTATCACCATCATCATCATCATCTTCATCATCATCATCACCAACTTCATCATCATCATCATCATCATTTTCGTCATCATCACCACAACCACAACCACCACCACCACCACCACCATCATCATCATCATCATCATCATTGCCATCATCATCATCATCGCCATCATCACCATCATCATCATCGTCGTCGTCGTTGTCATCGTCGTCATCATCATCATCATCATCATCATCATCATCATCATATTCATCATCTTCATAACCATCATCTTCATCTTCATCTTCATCATCATCATCTTCATCATCATCATCATCATCCTCATCACCATCTTCATCATCATCATCATCATTATCATCATCATTATTGTCGTGCCCACTATATGTCAGTTAATTAAAAATTAACATGCAGAGTGCTAAACATAAATTATCAACCCGAGGAAGTCTTTTATTTCAAAGTTATCGTGCAAGATATATGCAAGCACAATTTCTACTTGACACTGTTATCTATTGGTATGCAATCAAAACTATTTGTAAACTAGGTCACACTTGCTTGAAAATAAATCAAACCTAAGCCTATTCATGAAATCACACTGTAAATCTAATCATACTTCAACAAAATAAATTATTATAAAACAAGATATAAATACATAAACCTGAAAGCAATGCTAAGTTGGCCAATGATCTATCAAAATGAATTAACAGAAGAACACTATGATAAATCAAATGAATAAAACATGAACTGAATAATAAAACAACTATAATAAATCTAATGAATGAAAGCATGAGTTAACAATTAACAGATCTATAAAATAAAACACTTACAATTAACACTACCAGCATCTGCTCAGGGAAGAGGGCCCTTCCTCCATTGAGCAAATCTGGATCTCCACAATGAAAGTCTACAACTCCAGAATTAAGAAACTGTCAACATGTATTATCATAATGGAAGAATTACAATAGATCTGGATCAAATCCTACATCATAACATTGTGTTCTCTCCTATCTTACATCTCCTATCATCGATCTCCTATCCTACCTAATCTATCATGCTTAATCTCTATCAATCTATCTTCCCTTTCTCAATGAGATTGATTACATATTTATACATAAAATTATCTCATGGAAATGAAGAACTGAGCCCCCAACTGTGATCTGCAACAGCTAGAACACGGCCGTAACTATTGGCAACTTTAGAACCGGCTGCAACACCAAATCTGTAAAATACCCTCTTGAAGAACCACCTGCATATCGCAAACCGTAGCTTTTTGTGACGATTTTCTCGCACGTCAGGTAAATGAGGATGTTACGCACAAAACCCATGTCTAGGATTTTTGAGATTCATTTCCATCTGCCCGCATATCAAGACGCGAATCAAGGTGTTCTTATGTGGCATGCATTTTTGGTTAAGGCTGTAACAGATGGCTATGAGCGTCCTGTACGTGACAACTCACTCCACAAACCATCATTAGTAAAATTATGCATAATAGTCTTTTAATTCATCAAAGATAAAAGAAAATAATCATTATTAACCACTTAAAAGATCAATGGAAGTAGCATGCTGTTCAACGCGCAGCTACAACAAATGGATGAAAAATGGAATGATAAATGAGAAAGAATGGTAAGAAAATGGATGAAAGGTATGTCGATAAATGATGGAAAAATCGACAATTCCAGGGCCCAACATCTCCCCCAAACTGAACTTGTTGCATGTCCTCATGCAACCCAATATCTGTGTAGCATCCAACTTGAAAAAAACTCATTCACTTGTTCCTTCATTTTACCATTTGCACAGCTGCAGCTAGAAGAAATAGAGAGTTTAACACAAATTGGCAGAGTCACTTAGGGGAGGATTTAGCAGAAAATTTGATGGATTCGCAGCTCTTTAGTAGAAATTTGGCAAAGTCACAGCTTATTTTAGCAAAGAATTTGGCGAAGGTTTTAGCGAATATTTTAGCGGAACAGCGCTAAATGTAGCGGCAAATTTCGCGGAGTCAGCTTATTTTAGCAAAGAAGTTGGTGAAGGTTTTAGCGGCGAATTTGGCGAAACAGCGCTAAATTTAGCGACATACTTGGCGGACTCGCAGCTGCCGGAAAAGATCTCGCAGCTGCCGGAAAACGGGCAACTGCTGGAAAATGGCTGCCAGAAAAGATGTCGCAGCTGCCGGAAAACAGGCACCGGAAAAGATGTCGCAGCTGCCGGAAAACGGGCGCCGGAAAAAGGTAATGGTGTTGCAGCCAACGAAAAACGGGAAACAACAATATTTTACAGCGTTTTAGCCTTTTTGAACGGGAAACTTCTGAAGCCATTTTCTCCCAATCGACGAACTGGGTTGGGCTAAAATTTTGCAGGCAAGTAGATACCACTCTAATGCATCTCCACGCCAAAAATTAGACAAATCCACATCATGGATTTCGAGAAGAATGCGAATTGGCTGTAGCTAATGGCCATTTTCTCGAAAACCGTGCATTGGATTGAGCTAAAACTTGCCACGGTTGTTCATCATGTTGTTATGCATTCCCTGTCCAAATTTCATGAGGTCCAATTCATGGTTTGTGAGATATGCTCAATTCAAATTCAGCATTTTATATGAAGAACAATATGCATCAGAATTATGAATGTGATTGAACAAGCAGCAAGCATAGTAGCTCCTCCCCCAAACTGAATAATTTGTCATGTCCTCATGCAAAAGAAGAGTTGTCATCTTAATTGGAAACAACCATCTCCCCCAAACTGAGGACACATCATGTACTCATGCTTATTAAAACTCTTTACGACAGAAAACAAGTTTTGATTTGCACATCAATCCTCCATACTGTTATAAAAATTATTACTGATAAAAATGACCATTTTTCAAGTGTTGTGTATGGTAGGACTGTTTCAAAGTAGTTCAAGAGATCCTCTCAATCGTTTCCATGCTCATAAAAATAGTAATAACAACATATAGCACCAAAAAAAAAACCAATTGCAGCAAGCATAAAGCCCATATCCAACTAAGAATGAGAATCTCAAAGCACCAAGCCATTTCAAAATAGTTGGTAGCCACCATATTCAACAAATCCATGTATCAATTAACAAAACCTATGTATGTATCTCACTTCATACATTCATGTAGCTTCCAATAATCCAATTTTGAAAACAGAGCCTGGATCTGGAAATGACTATGTATTGCTGCTCCAAAAACTCAGATTAGTGAAATATGTATTCTGCTATTACCTTCATTTTTGCCTTGGATATACCTTCACCTTCTGAGATGCAGCAATGAAATGAGCTAGAAATAGATGGTTGGTCATGAAACCGTGGGCTTAGCATGGCTTGTCACTAACAACTGATGCTTTTGTTATGTGGATAGAAACCCTGTAATCATGAAATCTCATGTCCCCAAAAACTTAGTTTGCCGCCATGGAAATATAAGCATGTTTTCCCAAATCTATCTTTCATTATTATGGGAATATTTTCATAGTGACAGCAACATCTCTCTTCCATTATGAACTACAACATCAAATATGCAAGGACCATGATAACAATTGTAAGCCAATGTGGGCATTACTGAATAATGAGACTTATACCTCTGAATGTATGACAGCATAAAATTCTACCACTGTAAGTTCTCGAGAAGCAACAACAATGCCTTGTGTTCCTACAGCTGGTTCTTGTATGACAACAGTAGATCATTTTTTCATGGTTTTCTAGGCTTCTTGAGATAATTAATGAATTCAGAAAACTCCTTGATCATTTTTGCTTGTACTTCAAGAGAACATTTTCAATGAGAAAACAATCTGCAAACCTTGATTCTGGTCATAAACTTGCTACAAATTATTAAAGGACTACCTTTTAAACTGAATGCAAAGCATGCCCTCATGCATCATTTCCTCAATTTGCAGCCATAGAGGATTTGTAGTTCCCACATGCAAAAAAAATGCCAAAGCTGGAAAGAACAACCTTCAAGCAACTGATTTATTTCTTCTCATTGTTGGTTTTTATGTGGCAGTAGCAATGATTCTTTTCTTGCTGCTGGTTCTTGTGTGGCAGCAGCAAGATTTTTTTTTTTTTTCTTACTGCTAGTTCTTGTGTAACAACAATAAGGTATCCCTTTTTTTCTTTGTATGCTTGGTCAGTTGGGTTGGTGAGATGTTGGGTTGGAATTTGAAGTGGATGTACATGAATGATGAAGTGTTAAAACTGAGTGGGAAATTATGGGAATGGATGGACATAAAAGGCTACTTAGAAAATGGAAATGGCTAATGCTTAGTGGTTCTTCATGACATTTCCCCAAATCTTTAATAAATCAAAAACTCATGCTATTTTACCTCAAGTGTTACCTCCATGGAAGCATTGGTTGTCATGAATGCATTGGTGTATGCTGGAGCTATGTAGGCTGATCTAATGCTGAGACATATGTATATGAAAGCTGAACCTAGATGGGACTAAATTTGATCCATGATGTTGTGCTGGTTGCATGTAAGACTAACTGTTGAGACAATTGATGAGGAGAAGTTTTACCATAGAAGCAGAAAGTCCTTTCTCTTATTTTGAAAATCAACTGCAAAAATACTGAACAAATGATGCTGCAAGTCATTGTTGAAACCATTAGATCACATAATCTTCAACTGCTACAAACCCGAGGTACAATTCTTACCATGCGAATGAATGTGCTGAAGTCAAGCATGGAAAGAAATCATTGGATTACCGGCCATTAATGTATGTCGTTAACCAATGTGAAGAAACTCACCTTTGATGACAATGAGCTCTAAAGTACCTTGGTGCATCTTGACAGGTACGAATGGATGTGCTGGAGTCGAGTCACTTGCAATATTTGTCAATCAAGAGGCATTGATGAATCCCCATGATTAACAACAAGGAAATCTGCCATTGATTCATGCAGATACCAGGGCACTATAAAAACTCTAATCTTGATCCTCGATGATGTGTCGGAGTCGATGGGACAAGACCATTGGAAGGTGGACCTTAATGCATTCCACGTCATCCAATACGAGTACAAAATAAATGATTGTGAAGAATCATAGTGAAAAATAGGACCAACATGAAACTTAGAAGTGGAAGGTATATGTGAAGTCATGATGTAGTAGTGATGGGAAATAAAATGGTTATGGTGACTACATAAGCAGTGGAAAATGGGACTTCGACATGAATGTATTTTTGGGGTTTTGAAATGAGGAGGGTGAATGAATCTACCATAGGGAAATTGGCTTCTTGAGGGGTTTCTTTCAGCAACAAGTGGGATGACAGGTGTCTAAAAATGATTTCTGGCATGTAGAAATGGGACTTGACTTCGGAAACATTGGACTCTGTATGGTTTGCACATCAATCTCTCCATTTTTTTTTATGTGCTCAATCCAACTGCAAATTGATAAAAAGTTTTCAAGAGTCACTCGTGCATGCATTGACCTTCTTCTTCCAAGGACCTGCAAAACCTAGCATTTGCTTGCAATAAAACATGAGATGATGGAAGAAGAGAGATGATTGGTCTCTCTTCACCCAACACTTATGAAAAAAAAACAACAAGCAATTACTCATAAAACAAATCCAAAGAAAAATGAACAAAGCAAAATCCATTGTATACCTGCGGGAGAGCAATGTCCATCTAGACTCACCAATGGTATTCTGATCATAGCATCTTCGTTCCTTGTCCAATTTGAGTGATTCCAAAGCAAAATGAAATTAAATTCATAGTTCTATTTCCATTAGAAACAGGTTTTTAAAATTCTATGTAATGATGTTCCAAATCACTCAGTAATAGTCTACATAACAAGGTGTTTTTTCGAATTCTGGACTAGACCAACAGTCACGGCTTTAGGCTTAACTTTTTCTTTTGATAATGGATTGATGTGATTCCAATTGGATATAAAAGTAGATTCATGTAGGTATCTCCATTAGAAACAGGTTTTGAATCCAACAAGAATTGATGGGTCAAATAAGCTAATGAACACTCTAGAAAATAGAGTTTTAGGAATGCAGATTTGGGACAGGCAGTTGGTAAAAGGTCATAAAATTTGCGTACGACATCGGAATGGAGTGATTCAAATTGCATTGTAAACTAGATTCATAGGGGAATATACCAATGAAACAGGTTTTCAAAATATGTCCAATAAGGCATCCAAAAATGGATTGTCCCAGCTCTGTTCCTAAACTGCCAGCTTGACATCCTGTTAGTATTTTGGCCATAAAATTTTCGTTTGACACCCAATCGTAAAAATTCAAATTGTTTTGGAAACTAGATTCAAAGGGATGCTTGGGGTATAAACAGGTTTTAAAAATAAATTCATTTGGCCTCCCAAAAATGGACTATCCCGTCTATGTTTCAGTAAAATTTTCAAGCCAAAATGTCACAAAAATCCAATAAATTAAATTTAACCCCCCAAAAGTGATCGAAATAGGTGTGAATGATTTTAATGATGTAAATTTAAATATAACACACATCCATACCAAAAATTTCAAGCATTGAGCACCTAGATTGATTTACACAGTTTGTTGCATCCGTAGCTACAACTCTTAAAAAAAAATGACATAATGTTGAAATAAAGCATGTGCATTTTTATGGAAAATAAAAACTAAAGACATACCATGATGTGCAACACCCACGTATCTCAAACTCATAAATTTTTACCTGTATCACAGTCACAGCTGGGTGTTGCATCTCCCTGTCACAGCCAATGTTGCAGCTCACTGTTGTAGCTGAGAGTAATCACAGCTGAGAATAATCATTCACAGCTGGGTGTTGTAGCTAACAAATTCATGTCAAATTTCAAGCTTGAAGGGTTCCATAATCATGGGCTCATTTTCCTGTGGATTCTTCATTCGCTTGCCCTAATTACTGTAATTTTGTTTTCATGATATTTTTTTTTTTTGTAACAAATTGAAATTGAGAAATTGATGACAAAAATTACTTAGGCATTTTGTTCAAATAGTCAACAATTCCAAAGCATTCATGAAAACATCTCATCCCCATTCCTTATATTTCTACTTTCTGATCTTCCAGATCGCAACAAGGCGTAGGAAGAGAGCATACTTATTCAAAAATAAAAATAAAAAGCCAAACAAAAGCATGGTTTTATTATGATATTCTATCCTACTCTATTCTACTTGGAAATATAAAAATTGTTTAAGTGTATGCATATTTCCAATGGAGCCATTTTCGAAAAAGTGACTCGAGTATGCTCATACTCCCAATAGAAAAATATAGCTTTATGAATTCTAGGATATGAGAGATCAACTTCCCTTCAAATGATGGTGCCAAGAATTGGTGAAGTATGAAATGATGCTACAGACCGATGACAGATTGAAACCAAGCTTCAATATAGTCTTTGTTCCCTTGATTGCTCATGGATGTTACACCATGAAGATCCTTATTAAACTGATCTTCCTCAATGCATAAGATTTCTGGATCTAATGATGTGAATGATGCTTTTGGTTCCAATGGCTGTTCTCCATCAAATATTACGTGTGTATTGTTGATCTTGTCTGCTTGCTGATGAGGACTAGAAGAAAGTCCATCTACAAAACTTGGATCTAAAACATGTTCAGGCCTCGTATGGATTTGTTGCAACAATGCACAGCCTTTTTGCAATGGTGTAGATGAGGTAGAACAAGAGGGAAGTGTAGGAACATTTTGCAGTTCAGCACTGTAAGCATATTGTACTGCTTTATTATGGTTAGGGTGGATGGTGGATTGGACAGGAAACTGTGTTGGATACCAAGGAGTTTGATGAGAAGATAGATGTGGCTGATGTAGATGACTGTGTTGTGAGGTTGATATTGAAAGACCAAGTTGTGTTGCGGGATGAGGGAGAGTGGCCATATGATCATAAGATGGGCCATTCCAACCTTGTGGGTAAGGTAAGTAAGAGTTAAATTGAGGCTGCAACAGCTTCCATGGTGGAAGAGTATTCAATGATTGAGTATGAGAGTAAGGAAATGGAAGGATAGAATTTTGAACCATAGATGTAGGCCATGGTTGACATGACTGTTGCAATGAGTTGGCTGCAACTCCCAGATCTCTATGATATGTTTCTTTCATCTTTGGTAAAGAGGGACAATGATCTGTGGAATGATTCAAGTCACATATACCACAACTTTCAAGATTATCCAAAGGGAAATCCCTTGCTTCTCTTATTTCCTCCTACTTTTCCTTATCTTGCAAAACAACCGATTGTGAATCAGCTTTAGAAATTTTAAATAAATTGCTGATTTCAGCTCGTAAAACTCTTGTTTTTGCAGTAGATTTCAAAAATAAAGATAAAAGTTCCTTAGAATTCTTACCAGTCTTGAAGTTTCCTCTTGAATACCTTCTACATAACTCACAAATATCATCATATTCCAACTAAAATACATTACCTGTTCCGATCAGATTCAATATTTCTAAACATTCAGCTTGGATTCCCTTGAGTAGAAGTGTTTTTAAGATTTCCTTCCCTAGTTTCCTCTGTTTGGATCTTTGGAGGTTATATTGAAATCGTTCTATGTATTCCTCCAGACTCTCTTCTTCTCCTTGTGTCATTTCGAAGATGTCTTCATTGACCCTGCAATAATCTTGGTACCTTTTCAAGAACACATGTTTCATGTCTTCCCAAGTTTGTATACAATTCCCACCGAGGCTCATGAACCATCGGAGGGCTGTTCCTTTTAGAGTAAGGGGAAATACATTCAACTTTTGATCGTTAGCACAATAACCATATCCTCTACAAAGTACTTCAAATTGAAATAAAAATACAACAGGGTCTTCATTTTCCAAACCGTGAAAATTTGGTAGAACATGTGGGGGAATTCTTTTTGTTGGTGCCACTCCGCTCGAATCTCTGATGGAAAATTCGAAGGTAACAACTTCTCCATCTTTTTCACCTGCCATCTCTTCATTAGATTTTTTGTGTGCTATCTTGAGGCTCCTCCTTCGAATGTTCCTGTCAACTTGTTAGTAGAATGGGTGGTGCTCACAACACCACTAAGGGGAATGATAAGATTTATGCTGCAAAGATTGAAAATGAAATAAAACTGAATGTAAAGACAGAAAATTAACACTCAAAATAAATTCAATAAACTGAAATGTAATCATGCAACCTACATGCCCTATTTTAACAATGCATCTGCAAAACAATGTGAGATATACTATTGCACAATTGATAACTTCCCCGGCAATGACGCCAAAATGTCGTGCCCACTATATGTCAGTTAATTAAAACTTAACATGCAGAGTGCTAAACATAAATTATCAACCCAAGGAAGTCTTTTATTTCAAAGTTATCATGCAAGATATATGCAAGCACAATTTCCACCTGACACTATTATCTATTGGTATGCAATCGAAACTATTTGTAAACTAGGTCACACTTGCTTGAAAATAAATCAAACCTAAGCCTATTCATGAAATCACACTGTAAATCTAATCATACTTCAACAAAATAAATTATTATAAAACAAGATATAAATACATAAACCTGAAAGCAATGCTAAGTTGGCCAACAATCTATCAAAATGAATTAACAGAAGAACACTATGATAAATCAAGTGAATAAAACATGAACTGAATAATAAAACAACTATGATAAATCTAATGAATGAAAGCATGAGTTAACAATTAACAGA
The DNA here is from genome assembly GCA_027924585.1 of Larix kaempferi. NCBI lineage: Eukaryota > Viridiplantae > Streptophyta > Pinopsida > Pinales > Pinaceae > Larix > Larix kaempferi. Next base: position 8,053,591 of record BSBM01000622.1, on the reverse strand, counting down.
TCTATAAAATAAAACACTTACAATTAACACTACCAGCATCTGCTCAGGGAAGAGGGCCCTTCCTCCACTGAGCAGATCTGGATCTCCACAATGAAAGTCTACAACTCCAGAATTAAGAAACTGCCAACATGTATTATCATAATGGAAGAATTACAATAGATCTGGATCAAATCCTACATCATAACATTGTGTTCTCTCCTATCTTACATCTCCTATCATCCATCTCCTATCCTGCCTAATCTATCATGCTTAATCTCTATCAATCTATCCTCTCTTTCTCAATGAGATTGATTACATATTTATACATAAAATTATCTCATGGAAATGAAGAACTGAGTCCCCAACTGTGATCTGCAACAGCTAGAACACGGCCGTAACTGTTGGCAACTTTGGAACTAGCCGCAACACCAAATCTTGAAAATACCCTCTCGAAGAACCACCTACTGGTATGGGGTGGAGGAGCACGTCATGGATGATGAACCCCTACTGGCTTTACGATAGGGGTTATCGACCCAAAAGGGATAGAGGGAATGTGGATGGATGGTGAATGGGAGGGCGGTCCTCGATAGAGGAAGGAGCATGGATAGAAGGGAGGTGTTGGATGAAGGGGGGAAGTTGGTTGGAAGGGGGGGCGTGGATGAATGGGGGAGGATGGATAAACGAGGGGGCATGGATGAATGGGGGAGGATGTATAGATGGGGGGGCATGTAATAATGGGGGAGGATGGATGGAGGGGGGAGGATGGACAGAGGGGGGATGATGGATGGAGGGGGGAGTATGGATGGAGAGGGGAGGCTGGATGGAAGGGAGGGGGTGGACAGAGGGAGGGGTATGGATGGAAGAGAGGGGGGAGACTCATGGTAGAGGGTAGAAACATGGGACTAAATGGGGGATGGGGAACTGTGCCACCTGCAGTTGTTGGTGGCCCCTGCATACACATTTGTAATATCATAGTTTCTTAAACAAAAATCAAATTAAACCATAGTAAGTCGTAACATTTCAAATTAAAAGCATGCTTTTAAATACACATTGTACCTGTGTATATGGTGATCTGTTGATACCTGGAGGAGATGGCTAATCATCGTAGTCGGGGAATACCTGTGGACACCAAAATGCATGCATGTTATGAACATATTAAACAAGTAATTATTTAGGCAATCAAAATATTCAAAAATATTGTACGAACTATCATCGTGTATGTCATAAATATAAAAACATAAATAATAGAAATGCCATAAGTAATAACAATATTGTGTGAGGTACTAAAAATACCTCCGTGTGAGGTGCCACAAGTTTAGTTGCAGTTTCCATTGCTGCGTCCAAGTTGGGAGATCCTACGTTCTCCCATGATGGCATCTCAGCTCCAAATAATTGTACATTGAAATAATAGTTTAAGTCAAACACAAATACTTTAAAATTACTTTATAAATTATCAAGTGATGATTGAAAATACAATAAAAAAAGTGCTAACTTGCTCCATATAGCATTCCTCGACCAGGCCAGGGAAATTGTGCCCATAATGGGGACAAAGATGTGGTATTGTCCCAATTGAACTAGAAGGCCTAGCATGGCTACCACCAGTCACAGGTCTATCCTGACTTTGTCATGAAGGCCCTTCACCTGAGTCTCTATTAGGTTCAACCTGTCTCTCCACTGTAGTCGTTGCTACAAAGGTGACGTGTCTAAGGAGTCCATGTGCAACACTCCTCATTTTCCCCTCGATCTGATCAAGTTTGTGGGGTAACTGAGGTGGCTGGGGAGAGGGGATGGGCTCGCACCTAGGAGCTAGTGGCCCTCTTAGTGGGTTCCTCTTGGAAGCAAGTCGATCTTGGGAAAGGCAATGCCCAACACCGTGGAACTCAGTTATGTCAAAATAGTTGACATGTAAACCGAGCGCAAACTCAACCCACAATTACCGAAGGAAGTACTGTGGAACCTCCCTATTATTGCAGGGAGGTTTATCGTAAACAATGAACCACCTATGCATACAATTGTCCCTCCATGGTTGGAAATGACACCAATCCATGCAAACACATGGCTTTCTAATGTCCGGTGGTTGTTGTGTTCTTGGATCGGTGAACATACTGTATAATTGTGCCTTTGTAATATTCAAATCTTTTATTTCCTCCTTGGAAATTCCTATGGAATAATACTCCCGTATCCTAGCTCTATATTCAGTCCTGTCAATCAATTGGCGATGTGCATGGATGAAGAAGTCAATTGAGCTCTCAATTGAGGTGGAAAGGGACACTTGAGATGGTTCACCCGTGTTTCTTAGTTCTTGAGTGTGCACTCTCATTTCATTTACATAATGGTTCAAGTTGTCTTGGTCGAAATTTTGTTGGGGGTTTTGATTTTCTAGGGCATTTTGATTTTCTTGGGGGTTTTCATTGGTTCCAAGATTTTTGTTTTCTTGTGTTCCACCAGACTCCATGTTAACATTTTTTTCATTCATTGTTTAGGTTTAAACTCTCCAATTGAAAATTTCTTTATTATTTTACTAATTTGGGAATTATTAAAAATTTAATAAACAAACAAAAATCAATAAAATGACAAAAAAAACCAATAAAATGACCAAAAACATGGATCTTACCTATCCAATGCACTTGTCGATCACTTGGTGGATGGATTGAGGGATTTTTTGAGTGCAAATTGTGAAAATGGTGCTCTCTTGCTCCGCGTACACAATGGGTGAGTGAAGCTTGGTCAGTTGGATGAAAATAGAACAACTCTGCCCTGTTTTTTTTATTTATCTTAACATGAGCACGTGCGTGCTTTTGAGCGCGTACGCGCACGCGCAACAGTAATCACGCGCTCCGGTTCAATACCGAACCTAATAGTGCGTGCGTACTTCCTTAGGTGCGCGCGCACCTCTGTTCTGTTTTATCCCCGCTAGCACGGCCCCGTTGCAATACTTTTGGGGAGCATCTTTGTGCACCCACCCATAACTTTATTAGTAGTTGTTCGATTAAAACATGCCCAAAAGTTATATCTTGTAATATGAGTCATCATTTATGCACGGGACAATGAATGTTATTCAGGAATATAAATGAAATCTCACCATTGATTCAAATATCAATCGAAAAATGTTGAAACCACCCTAGCACAACCACATTTTTAAAAGTGTTTGATGTACGGTATATCAATCATGGCCAAACATTTAAAAGTAGTTAGTATATCAACTACTTTTAAAAATGTGGCTGTGCGGTGTAGGAATAGCGAATTATTATTATTATTATTATAAAATAAAAAATATTTATAAATGAAAACATAGAAAATAAATAGATAATAAATAAATAAATAAAAATTAAATAATTAATAATAATATAAGTTCAATTATTTATACCATGTTTAGACATGGTTGACATTAATCCATAGTTGATGTTAAACCAAGCTAGACTTTGAACCGTGGTTAACATAACCAAGAGAACATGGCTAACCATTGCTTGACCATATTAAGAAACCACAACAACATTTTTAAAAGTGGTTTATTGACTTTGAAACATGGTTAATTTCAATCCATAATTGAATTTTAAGCAAGGTTGAATTCAATCCATAGTTGAATTTTAAGTAAGGTTGAATTTGAACCATTGTTGACTTCAATCCATAGTTGACTTCAAATCATAGTTGAATTTTAAGCAAGGTTGACTTCAATGCATATATAATAATAGTAAATGGTCAACTTTAATCCATGGTTGACTTCAATCAATGGTTGAATTCAATCTAAGGTTGACTTCAATCCATGGTTGATTTCCATACAAGGTTGACTCCAATCCAAGGTTGACCTCAATCCAAAGTTGAATTCAATCAATGGATGACTTCAATCCAAGGTTGACTGCAATACATGGTTGAATTCAATCCAAGGTTGAATTTAATGCACGGCTGACTTCAATCCATTAGTTGAATTTGATCCATTAGTAATATTAACATCAATGACTTCAACCTATGGTTGAATTCAATCCATAGTTGATTTCAATTAATGGTTGATTTCAATCCAAGGTTGAATTTGAAGCACAGTTGACTTCAAAACATAACCACTTTTTTAAAAGTGGTTGATTGACTTTGAACCATGGTTGACTTCAATCCATAGTTGGATTTTAACCAAGGTTGAATTAAATCCATAATTGACCTTTAAGTAAGGTTTAATTTAGTCCAAGTTTCGCTTCAATCTAAGGTTGAATTCAATCCATGGTTGACTTCAATCGAAGGTTGACTTCAATCCATAGTTGGATTTTATGCAAGGTTGACTTCAATCCAGGGTCAAATTCAATCCATGGTTGACTTCAATCCATGTTTGAATTCAATCCATGGTTGACTTGAATTGATGGTTGACTTCAATCCAAGGTTTACTTCAATCCATAGTTGAGTTTCAATCAAGGTTGAATTCAATCCAAGGGTGAGTTCAATCCAAGTTTTACTTCAATCCATAGTTGAGTTTCAATCAAGGTTGAATTCAATCCAAGGGTGAGTTCAATCCAAGGTTGACTATTGTTGACCACTGTTCACTATTGGTAACCATTTTTTACTTCAATCCATAGTTGAATTCAATCCAAGGTTAACTCAATCCATGGTTGACTTAAATCCATAATTAACTTCAATCCAAGGTTGACTTGAATCCATAATTGACTTTGAATCAAGGTTGAATTTAATCAAGGTTGAATTCAATCCAAGATTGACTTCAATACATGATGAATTCAATCCAAGGTTGGCTTCAATCCACATGGTTGACTTCAATCAAAGGTTGAATTCAATCCACATGGTTGAATTCAATCCATAATTGACTTCATTCCAAGGTTGACTTCAATCCAAGGTTGACTTCAATCCAAAGTTAACTTTTAGTCAAGGTTGAGTTCAATCCAAGGTTGACTTTAATCCAAGGTTGAGCATTGTTAACCATTGTCGACCATTATTCACTATTGTTGACCATAGTTGACTTCAATCCATAGTTTAATTTTAGTCAAGGTTGACATCAATCCAAGGGTGACTTCAATCCAAGTTTGACCATTATTGACCATTGTTAATCAAGGTTGACTTCACTCTAAGGTTGGCTTCAATCCAAGGTTGAATTCAATACATTTTTTATTTCAATCCATGGTTTACTTCAATCCATGGTTGACTTTAATCCATGGATGACTTCAATCAAGTTTGACTTCAATCCACAATTGACCTCAATCCAAGGTTAAATTCAATCCAAGGTTTAATTTAATCAAAGGTTGGCCATTTTTTACTATTGTTAACCATTGTTAATCATTATTGATTTCAATGCAATGTTGATCATTGTTGACTATTTGACTTCAATCCATAGTTGACTTTTAAGCAAGGTTGACTTGAATCTAAGGTTGACCATTGTTAACTATGGTTTTTCATGGTTGACTATGGTCAATGATGGTTAACCATGGTTAACTATGCTTGGCCATGGTTGTCTACGGTTTCTCATGGTTGAGTTTAGTTTGGTTGATTGTAGTGAACCATAGCTCACTATGGTTGATGTTGGTTAAAAATTATTGACTTTAGAGAACTGTGATTGAAAATTGGGTGGCTAAGGTATATTATTTTTTACCATCATTGAATAAGGTTGAGGAAGGGAGACAAATGATGCATAACCAATTTCATTATGTTTAGACGTGGTTAAAAATGTTTAATAATGATTGATCATGCTAGAGTATGGTAGATAAGGTTTACTATGATTTATAATGATCTAATATGGATGACCATGTTTCACTAAATGATTAAATTATGCTTAAATATGGTTGATTGTGTTTGAATTTAGTTGACCATGGTTGGCCATGTGTACTTTGTTGGTTTATCCAACAATACTGAGATGGGGGGGTGAATCAGTATTGCCTTCTTTTTCCTTTAATTAAAACAATTAGTATTTAAACCATGTATATTATGAATCAAACACGCAAGGATAGAGAATTTTATCATGGAAACCTCAAAGAGAAAACCACAAAATCAAACTTATTAATAAAATTATTTCTACAAAATTATTTTTCTGCTGCAATAAAAAGGATGCTTGAACATCCTAGTTTTCTATCTGGACCAACAGATATGGATGCTGCAACACCCCTGTTTTCCAGCTGCTACTGGAAGGAGGATACAACCTCCTTGAAAGGATTCGACCTCCCACTAGCACCACCCAGCTTCCATTATATTTATAACTTCTTGATTTTCTACTTGATTCATCAATTATGGAAATGTTTCATGCTGCTAGTATCTCCATTTCTTTATGCTCTTGGTCTCTCCCTTTCTTTATGTTGCTGCGATCTGCACTTTTGATAGGCTTTCTTCTAATTCAAAACTTCATTTAAATACCTCTTATATTTCAGGCCAGACCTCTCCATTCTGTGTATTTCCAATTCATTCCTTTCCAAATCTTTGTTTATTAACTTCTAATTTAAACCTCTGTTTATTACTGATTTTTAATTAATTAATTAATTAAAAATTTCAATCATTCTTTAACATCAATGCCAACACATATTTTAACATTCTCCCCCTTTGGCATTGATGGAAACACCAAAGATAGTCTCCCCATTTGACAACAATGACAAAGGCCCTTTTGACAGCTCCCCCTGTCAACATGTCTCGCCTGACAAGGTATTATCTTCCTTTTATCTACTGTAACGAGATTACTCCCGATTTTTTTCTACGATACTCAAAGGCTTCTTTGGGTAATGGCTTAGTGAATATATCAGCTATATGTTCCTTTGTATCAATATATTCCATTTTGACAACCTTTTGTGACACTTGATCTCTTAGAAAGTGATATTTTATTGGAATGTGCTTAGTATTAGAGTGCATGAAAGGATTTTTTGATATGTTTATGGCACTGGTATTGTCACAATTTATCACTATGGGATGCTCATACTTCACGAGTATGTCTTCCAATGTTTGCTTCATCCAAATGACTTGAGTACAACATAATGCAACATCAATATATTCAACTTTTGTTGTAGATAGTGCAATGGAAGGTTGTTTCTTTCTTAGCCATGATACAAAACAGTCTCCCAAGTAGAATGCTGCTCCACTGGTACTCTTTCGGTCATCAACACTTCCTTCCCAACCTGAATCAGTGAAGGCTTTTAAAGTGAAGTCTTGGAATTTTGGGTACCATAAACCATACTCCATAGTACCTTTCAAATATTTGAAAATTCTTTCTACTGTTATTACATGTGTTTCTTTGGGGGATGATTGGAATCTAGCAACCAATCCTACAACTTGCATCATGTTTGGTCTTGTAGCTTTCACATATAGCATACTACCTATCATAGATATATGCATAGCATGATCCACTTCCAAAGATTCATCATCCTTGCTTAACTTACATCCAGTGATCATGGGGGTACTAACAGGCTTGGAATCTTCCATCTTAAATTTTTTTAGCATCTCTTTAATGTACTTGGTTTGAGAAATGAAAATCCCTTTGTCTGATTGAGTGACTTCTAATCCTAAGAAGAATTTTAGTTCTCCCAACAGAGACATTTCAAATTCTTTCTTCATATCTGAAGCAAAGTTTACAATTAGGACTTGTAGATCACTTCCAAATATGATATCATCTACATAGACAACAAAAGTGATCATATTCTCATTTTCAAATTTTATGTAGAGATTACTATCAATGGCCTCTCTTGTGTATCCTTGTTGTTTCAAGTAGTTGTCAAGTCTTGAAAACCATGCCCTTGGAGCTTGTTTGAGACCATAGTGTGCCCTTTTTAATTTGCAAACATAATCTCTGTTTTCTGATAAGAGAAAAACTTCAGGTTGTTCAATATAGACTTCTTCTTCAAGATTTCCATTCAGAAATGCATATTTAACATCCATTTGATATACTTTGAAATTTTTGTAACATGCAAAAGCTAAGAACATCCTAATTGCTTCGAGTCTTTCTACAGGGGAAAATGTTTCTTCAAAGTCAATACCTTCCACCTGAGCATATCCGTTGCATACTAGTCTGGCCTTGTTTCGTATTACTTTACCGTATTCATTTAACTTGTTCTTGAAAATCCACTTGTTCCCAATCACATTCTTGTCTTTAGGTCTTGGTACAATTTCCCATATTTGGTTCTTCTCTATTTGATCCAGCTCCTTATTCATATATTTGATCCAATCATCACTTTTTCTAGATTCTGCAAATGTTTTAGGCTCTACTAGCAAATGCAGTGCTTGTTCTTGATCATATATTAACCTTATTCTTGTTTGAACTCCAGTACTTATGTCACCAATAAATTGACTTTCAATATGATCTCTTTGAATTCTTCTTGATGGTGCTCTTGTATCAGGTCTTGGAGAATATTCTTTGTTATTTTCGTGATATACCTCATCTTCCTTTTCTTCCTGTTCAAGCTATTCTTCATCTTGTGAATCCTCTTTCCTTTGTGAGTATTCTTCGAACTTATCATTATTTGTTATCTCATCATCTTGATCTCTAATACTTCTTGGCTTCATGTCATCTATTCTTACATATACACTCTCTATGATCTTGTGTAGTCTTTGACTGTAACATCTATATGCTTTCTTTGTGGATGGATATCCTAGAAATATTACTTCATCGGTTCTGGAGTCAAACTTACTAAGATCATCTGCATTCCTCTTTATGTAGCACTTACTACCAAACACTATGAAATATTTGACAGAGATAGGTCTTCCTTACCATAGCTCCTAAGGAGTCTGGTCATGATTTACTCTGAGTTGTCCTCTATTAAGTACATAGACATTTGTATATACTGCTTCTCTCCAATATGCATATCAAAGTTTTGCTTCATTAAGCATAGTTGTGGCTTCTTCTTGGACTATCCTATTTTTTCTTTCCTCAATGCCATTTTGCTGAGGAGTCCTTGGAGCTAAAAATTGTCTTTTAATTCCATGGGTTTCAAAAAAATCATTCATTTTGTTTGAGGTAAACTCTCCTCCATTATCTGACCTTACACATTTTATTTTCATATTTGTCTCATTCTCAACCATTGCTTTAAAAATTTTAAAATTCTCAAAAGCTTCTGATTTTTCTTTAAGGAATGTCACCCAAGTCATCCTTGTATAATCATCAATAAACAACATGAAATAGGATTCTCCTTGCAAGATTTTAGTTCTTGTTGGTCCACAAAGATCAGTGTGAACTATTTTCAATTGTTGTCAGGATGTATATTCCTTGATTCTGAAGATGGCTTTAGTTTTTTTCCCATGTTGACAATGTTTACAAACTGAATTTTGAGGCTTCACAATCTTTGGCAAGCCTCTTACAGCTTCCTTCTTACTCACCTTTATAAGATTGCCAAAATTCAAGTGTCCCATCCTTCTATGCCATATCCATCTTTCATCAATCAGACTCGTGTGGCATTGCTCTTTATTTTCTAGGATCTATACATTACTTGAATTCCTTACAGCAGTCCCAATAAGTTTTCCAGAGTTTTTCTTCATGATTTCACATTTATCAGAATCAAATATGCAGATGTGGCCTTGATCACATGTTTGATTCACACTGAGAAGATTAGGCTTTAAGTCTTCTACTAGCAACACATTTTCAGCTCTGATTTTATTTCTGATAGAAACTGTACCTTTTCCAATTATCTTAGAGGACATATTGTCTCGAAAAGTAACTTTTCCCTTTTGAACTCTTCTTAGGCTTATGAACTTGTTTGGATCTCCTGTCATATGTTTTGAACATCCACTATCAACATGCCATATATTTTGATTTTCTGGTTCACATAGAGCTATCGTGGATTTTGTCCTCTCTATTATTTCTTTTTTCTTCCAGACCTTTCTCTGTTGTTTGTCTTGAAACCTGTTTGCAGTATTCCTTTCTGTAGGAGTCATTAGTTTGCATTCTCTAGCTATATGTCCATGGTTATTTCATTTGTAACATTCTATATCATAGCTTTGTAGAGGTGCAAAGGAGTTATGGTTTCCTTTTCTTTCTTTTGGATAATTGTTAGATGTGTTCTTCTTATGAAAATGAACCATTCCATATGCTTTGCAATTCAGGGATTTGCAGTATTCCTTTCTGTAGGAGTCATTAGTTTGCATTCTCTAGCTATATGTCCATGGTTATTTCATTTGTAACATTCTATATCATAGCTTTGTAGAGGTGCAAAGGAGTTATGGTTTCCTTTTCTTTCTTTTGGATAATTGTTAGATGTGTTCTTCTTATGAAAATGAACCATTCCATATGCTTTGCAATTCAGGGATTTATGTCCAAAATTATTACATGAGTAGCAGTGACCCAAAAATATCTGCTAATACCTGCTTGTCATTGATCTTCTAGGAACCATATTTGTCTCATGTAAGTGAGGATTAGATTTCCGACTATCCCTTGTTTTGGTTGGACTGATAAGTGTAGTAACATAACTCTTTTTGTTATATCCTAACCCAATTTTGTCACTTGATGGTCTTTGGGAACTTAGGATGTCATCTAGCGTCTTCGATCTCTTCTCAAATTTTGTTTTAATAGATTTTCATAAAGTTTCTTTTTAAGCTGAATAATTTCTTTTTCAAGTCTTTCAAATTCTTGCATTCTTTCTTTGAGCTGCAATTCTAAGTTCTCTTTAGTCTTCTTAGCCTCTTGGAGCTAGATCTTCAGATCTACATTGATTTGACTTGACTCTTCATCTCTTGTCTTTTGTTCCTCTTCATTATCAGCTAGTTGTGTTCTTAAACATTTAATCTTCCTTTTAATTTTTCTCAAGTCTTCAAGAGTACTTATGAGTTCGGCCTTTAGGTCCACCTCTCCTTCCATATCCGATTCATCATCTGGAGCTTGAGTTTCTATTCCCATAAATAGAATTTATGTTTCCTCATCTTCTTCTTCTTCATCTTAACTATCTTCCACAGTGTAAAATATCTTCTTCTGCCCATTAAACTTCTTTTTGTTTGCTACAGTGTTCTTCTTGAATTTCTTAGAGGTTTCTCTATCATCACTATCATCTTTTTTGGGATACGGACATTTTGATGCAAAATGACCAATTCTTCCACAGTTAAATAATTTCAAGGGTAGATTTCCTTTGTACTTACTAGTACCTTTCTCAAGTTTCCTGATGAAAAGATCTTCTTCATCATCTGAGTTCTCGGAGTGGTTTTTGGGTAATGTTTTATATTTCCTTGACTCTTTCATGGATTTGAATGCTGCCTCTTTTCTTGATGTTTATTCTTTTATGTTCTCATCTCATAGGCAAATGAAGATTCCATGTAAATCATCCATTGTTAGAAAGTCAAGATCATCTCGATATTCTAGAGTATACACTTTGGATTCATATCTCACTGGTAGTGTTCTTAGTATCTTTTCAACAACTTATTTCTCCTGTATTTCTCCTCCCAGGCCTCTGATTGCATTGGCAATTTCATCTACTCTTAAAATTTAATCTGCAATGTTTTCCTCTTCTTTCATTTTTAAAATTTCGAATTTCGAGTTTGGATTTTTTGACTTTGGTAGCTCCTTCATACACATTTTTTAATTTGTCCCAAGCATCTTTGGTTGTCTTACATTGCATGGCTTTGAAAAACACTGAATTTGAAAGTCCATTTAAAATTGCATTCAAAGCTTTTGCATTGGCTTCATTTATCTTGTTCATCTTTATCTTTCGGTGGACTGGCTGGTATTTTATAACCCTTTTCAACAACATTCCAAACTTTTGATCCAAGATACATTAGATCACATCTCATTCTTACACTCCAGTATGCATAATTTTCTCCTGTGAATAATGGAGATCTGTTAGCAGCTAAACCTTCTAGTTGATCCATAGTGTTTTAATAGGATCTTCCTCCTAGTGATTAAATTGTAGTGAATGAACCTTGCTCTGATACCAATTGTTGGTTTATCTAGCAATACTGAGAGGGGGGGGGGTGAATCAGTATTGAATTCTTTTTCCTTTAATTAAAACAATTAGTATTTAAAAAATGTACTATTAATAAAAAAGAAAGGACAAAGAATTTTATCGTGGAAACCTCTAATAGCAAACCACAAAATCAAACTTATTAATAAAATGATTTCTACAAAATTACTTTTCTGTTGCAATAGAAAGGATGCTTGAACATCCCAGTTTTCTATCTGCACCAATAGATAAGGATGCTGCAATACCCCTGTTTTCCAGCTGCTACTAGAAGGAGGCTACAACCTCTTTGATATGCTTCGACCTGCCACTAGCACCACCTAGCTTCCCTGATATTGATAACTTCTTGATTTTCTACTTGATTCATCAATTTTGGAAATGCATCATGCTACTGGTCTCTCCCTTTCTTTATGTTGTTGCAATCTGCACTTTTGAGACACTTTCTTCTAATTCAAAAATTCATTTAAATACCTCTTATATTTCAGCTCACACCTCTCCATTCTGTGTCTTTACAATTCGTGCCTTTCCAAATCTTTGTTTATTAACTTCTAATTGAAATCTCTGTTTCTTACTGATTTTTAATTAATTAATTAATTAAAACTTTCGATCCTTCTTTAACATCAATGTCAACACATATTTTAACATACTTATGTGTTAGAATTTTTACATGTCATTAACCATGTTTGATTATGGTTGTACAATCAAAGACCTTAGCGAGGTAAGGGATTCATTATAATGACTGATTTTTTAATATTGTTGACCATATTGAACATGTTTGACTATGGTTGACCATGTTTGACTATGGTTGACTATGGATGAGTATGGTTGGATATGTTTGATTATGATTAACTATGGTTGACTATGTTTGAGTATGGTTTGATATGTGTTATGATTATGGTTGAACATTTGTTTACTATGTTTTATCCAACATGACAATGTTTGACTATGGATGGAATATACTTAAAAACAATGTTAATCATTGTTGACTTTGGTTTTGTATACATTATTTGGTTGACCATTATTGATTATGTGTGACAATGTCTAAATATCATTGACTATGGTTGTTTATGATTATTAGACATATAGTTTTTTGTAATTGAATTTAGTTTTAACCCTTGTTGACTATGGTTGAGAATGTTTGAACATGGTTTATGACCATAGTTAACCATGGCTAATTATTATTTGACCATGATTGACATCAGTGAGCCATGATTGACTTGACTTAACAAAAAATGGAATTATTAAATGATAATTATTATTTTTTAAATATAGTTGACAAAAATATATATCGAAACACATTTATATCCTTAAACTTATGATAATATAACATTTAACACATAAATACATGATGATTAGAATAATATCGGGTTAGGGATCCTTCTTTGCTACGTCATTTTTTGCGATTTAGATTTCTTGAGATATATTTTAATTACATTTCATATCAACATATTTCAAGGAATCACAATACATTAGCTGATGCATACGCAAATTATTTACTTGACTAGCATTTGTATCAAGCACAATAAAATAAATCATTAACACACATAACGCAAACCATGTATATAAACCGGTACTATATATATATATATCTATATATATATATATATATATATATATATATATATATATCAGGTTCAAAAAATAATATGAGTTTGAGTCAATATCTGTCAAAATGTTACAATATACAAAATGGGCATAACAGCCTCAAAAATAGATGTCACTCTCTCTATGGAGAGGCAGGAGCCTCATAATACTCTACTAAGGCATCCCTATAGCAGATCACCATCCTGTATACTTTCCTAAGTAGCCGGATCCATGCAGGGGTAACACCCATCACATGTTCTTGCATCCTTAGTGGCATTCGATCAATCTTGAATGTAGGAATATCATGGGTCCGTTGACCCATCTTTCCCTCAATACTCCGTAGCATGGCATCAGTACCACCTAGCTCAGCTGGTCTCACATATGTTCTGGGATGCCCAACTGGCCTTGACGGCCCCACATATTCATAATGTACATATTGTAAGTACTCTCACTCTTTCAAAACAAAAAATTACATATATATACAAAAATATTAAAAATTAAATAACTTTTAAAAACAGTTTTGGTACCTATGTCTCCCTAGGTTTCTCCTGGTGGTAACATGAGCTCGGGATCTCCCTGGAAATCCATACCAGCATAAGGGAAATGCTCGAAATCCGACACTTGGAGGCTCCACCACCCCAGATAGTCCTCGTCATAGTATTATGCACTAGTCTCACAACCTCCCTGGAGAAGGAATATGCCACCCCATTGAGTCATCAGTGGCTCATGGGGGTTCAAATATGGTATAGACATCCCCAGACTGAGGGATGGGACTCTCTCGAAGAAAATGGTACACAGTATACTACCATATCCAAAGTTATTTTTCTTCCTTGTTTTACATTTTGTCAGTTGGTGTTTCATATTCACCAATAGTCCAGGGCACCAGTAAATATGACGTTGCACATACATTCTACGCTTATTTGCAAATAGATTAGGGATTCCAAGTGTTGTGACGCACTTCCCCCAATCATGTTTATAGTGCTTAGAATCACTTTCAGTGGGAAGCTTTCTATTTGTCCAATGGGCATGTGAATGCCACCCTTTTTAGTTTCGGCTATGCAGTAGGTGTTTATGTAGTCCTGTATTGATAGGGATCCTACCCATATGAATGTACCTTTGAGGTTAACAACCTAACCTCGAAGGGAAAAACCTCTGATAAAATAGATATCGTCCACAGTGATATCTAGCATCTCCCCTTGGAGATTAAACATGCCATGATCTGGATCCCAGTACTGCACGAGCATTTGGAGGAGGTGAGATTGCGCTCGCATGTTAGATGTGTGGAAAATTTTTAGAAGTCCACATATCCTTAATGCATTTAAAGTTAATGGATCTCCCAATGCTATCCTGTCCATAGCTTCATGTTACCTTTCCCTCCAGGTAAGAACCATCCTACATTGAAAAAATCCATGCATGCATTAGTTTTTATTTTTAAACTGCACCACCCATGGGTTTCTCTTTCATATAGAGGCGGGTACCCATGAGTATATTTTAGGATAAATCACGCCTTTTTCGTGTATCCTCCCATTTCAAAGAGGTAGACCCATAGGTACGCAGCCCTAAAATTTTAAACTTGCCTAAAAACTTCAAAAAAACACTAAATTTTTTTAAATAATGGATCAAATTTACAAAGAAGGAAGATATGAGTTACCTCCAAGTGGCGGATTTTGATTTGAACTCTTGGAATGATCACAATCAATAGTTGAAGTAGTAGGTCTTTTTTCCTCTTCTCCAATGGTAAATGGTAATTGTGGGTTATGCTTTGAATTTGTTACTATTTTATTCAAAAAAAAAGATTTTTACCCATTCTATATAGTTTCAAATTTTTTTTATCAGTTTTCTTAATCATAATTACCTTTTCAAGTTGTTTTGATTAGGTAAAAGCACAAGAGGGCCTTTTCTCACTACTGAGTTCACATTGGTGTTTTATAAAAGGTTTGATTTCTTATGACATGGCGGTAAGATTAGTATATTGATTCTATTTTTCATCATTTTATGTCATTTTGATCTCCTTTGTTCACCTTGAGCTGCCATTTGATATCCATTTTCGTTGATTCTTTCTAGCAACCCATTCCGTAACTTGACATCTTTTGGGAACTTATATATTATACTTCATTTTTCCAAGTTTCCCATCCCTATGGAGTTTTTTCATGTTCTTGTTAGACTTCATTAAAATTAACACGATTATCGAGCATACTTGTCGTGTTCAGACTCATTAAAGGAATTGAACAGATATCCACCTAGATATAAGTTTACCCCTTTTTCAGATCTTTGTGGATATTTACGAAAAATATATACTATGGTCTTGTCGACTAGAAGAGTCCTCTCTCGCATAATTTTACACTTTTTTGGAAGAGGAGGCTAACTTTACGAAAAAGTACAGTATGGAGTTATTGTTAATTTTTTTAGACCTCTTAAAATTGAAAAAACCGGAGAGCATTTACCAACTCAGGCTCGATACTAAAATCCATGAGCATGTGTATGGAGTTCTTATTTAAGTTTTTTAGACTCTTTAAAATTGAAAACAACGGTGAGCACAAATAGATATGGGCTTGATATTAAAATCCATGGATCAATACCTTATCGAGTATTAATCTATCTTTTCTTCAAAATCATTAAAACATGAAGAAGGTCCTGAGTTTCCCTCCCATGGACTCGTTAAATTACACATGGTTGGATTTATATCAAGCATTATTTTCCCTCCTCTTTGAGATTGTTTAAAAAATGAAGACGTATTATTGAGTTTACTTTCTTGGGCTAATTAAGATTTCACAAGAGTGACAATATGAAGCTTTCTTTTCAACCTTTTCATGCTCATTAAACTAAGAAAATACATTTGAAAAGAGAAGGGAAGAAAAATTTATGTTTTTCATTCATTATTTGGTAGCAAGTCTAAACCATCCTTGAACACAACACTTTCGTAAGTCAATGGGTCTTATTTGTCGACTTTAAGATTTAGCCTGATTCCATAGCTTTTGTACTCCTCCGATTGGTTACTCTTCTGATCATATGGAGAGTTTGTTATGTATCCTACATGACAAACTTATATCATGTTTCTTGTTAGTCCCAAGCTTCCTAAAGTACTTACTTTTGGTGCCCGATGTTCAAGGCCCTTACCCCTGTGTCAGCATTTCTGTAGTTCATCTTGACTCCTCATGTTGGCCATCCCCTATATCAGTTTTGTTTCAACTCAATCTCTTAGTCTTACTCATGTGAGATGATGAAGGATATCTCAAGGCCTTCCTTCTCACGGGTCTCTTCCTATCAACATCAACACATTTTTCTCTAGGAAGTGGACTTAGAGATTCCTAGTTAGTACCTTGAGATTTGTAGTCATCAGTGGCAGATTCTCTCATCGTTGATTTATGGGAATACATCAATGTCCATTACTCGATGGATTCTTCAAGTGTTCGACTTCAAGACCTCTTATTCACACTTGTAAGGATGTAGTAGGTACCTTGGACCCCATTTTCATTATTGGTGGGTGTTCTTGTGTTTGTTAATGGTTTTCACCATTGACCAGTAATCAAACAAAATCCTCCATGTTTGAATTCAACTCCATTTATTCGCATGTTTTAGGGTTTGTACTATCGATGGTTGATTTGAAGACCTTGGGCTTATGATATAGCTTATTTCTTATCTCCCAAGTTGCGCAAGACTGAGCCCTACTTATGTTGTCTCATAATCATACATAGATCCAGTTTGTTTCTATGGCTATGATATCCTTTTGACATGGATCCATGCTTGTATTCCAGTGGACATGATATGTACATCATTTCAGTTATGTATCGGAGACCATGTTCTAACATTATGAACTTATCCTGATCTCAAGATTGTAATTCTTGCTGACCTTGTTTCTGTTTCAGGTACTATTTTCAACCTTGTCCCTATGTATCCTATGCTACTCCATGTTGGAATATTCTCACCATCATCATTTGTATTTGCATGCATTATGCATGCATGCATGCATACCGCATGCATCCAGTCATCAATATGGTAGTCTCCCCAGCACCTAGAGCCTATTTTCAGCCCCCTAGAGCTTGCTTTTAGCCATCAACAGCCCTCCTACCTACCTAGTGCGCCTTGTTTTCATCATTTGGATTACAAATGCACTCTACTACACACTCTTGGATTCAACAACCAGTTCTTGCATTGATTGCTCAGTTCATGCATTTATTGCTAGTTTAACTGTCTGTAGCTTCCAATTGTCTATATCGAAGTGCCACTTGACTACTGACAGTACTCATGCGCCCTCCTTGGAGTCTCCTTCCCTACATTTGTGCTCACATGGCTCAGTTAGACTCAATTAGACTTATATTGACTTACATTTGACTATTTGTGACTACTACCATTGATTGGGTGATGTCTCCTATGCTATCCAAGCCACAACTTGAGGAGAATTCGAATCACCTTTGGTCCATTCGAATTCATTCTATTGGAATCTAACATTTTTTCGAGATTACAGCTGATGAACATGATTACAACATTTTTCCACATTCTTTGAGTTTCATGTGTGAATATTGATTCAATTCTTCTTCTTCTTCTCTGCAATTCTATTAGTGAATTTGTGAGGTTTGTTGAAGTTGAGTGTTCTACACCTGTGGAATATCACATGGTATTGGATCTTGATACAACTATTCGAATTGCAACTATTGCAACCATTTATTGAACAACTATTTTTTAGTAGAGCACCAAAAACCTCTGGATTTCCACAAAAAAACCTAGTGTGATTGCATTGAATTCACTGGAGCAATCCAGTGAGGTAAATCTAGGTGTGAAGGATCCAGTCACATGTGCTCACTGTCCTAAATCAGTTTTATTTAGACTCTGCAACAAATATCCATCAAAATTTGCTTGTTTTATTGCAGGTTATTCCATCTTCACCAGTTTCAAATTCAACAACTACTATGGATCCAAAGTTCACCTCCTTCAACTATTTCGAATGGAAGGAAAATATGAAAATATTCATGAAGTCTAAAATCCTTTCAAGAGTGTTGAATGGTTCTGCAGTTGATCCCATTGGAGCAGTTGAGAAATCAAAGTATCTTGATAAATTTGATGAAGCAGTTGGACAGCTACTCCTCAGTATTTCGGATGATCTACATTTTCATGTCATTGATCTCAAGACTACTAAAGAATTTTGGGACAATCTAGAATCACTGTTTGGGAAGAAAGATGATTTGAAGGGACGCCGATTGGAAAATGAGCTTATCTCTTTGAGCCCCAGTAGTTTCGACTCAATCAATGAGTTCTTCACCAAGTTCAAAAATCTGATTTCACAGTTGAAGTCATATGGAATAGAGAAAGAAGAGAAGCAACTTATCATTTCCATTATCTCAAAATTGGGAGATGATTACTTAGTATTTGTCTCCAACTTCCATTCAGCGAAGCTATCCATTCCAAATTGGAATATTCCCATTCTTGAAGCCTTCATACATTCTCTCTCAAAAGAGAAAGAAAAACTAGTGCATATGGGAGTGATCAAACCGAGATTGGATTCATCTCTTCAAGCTGCTGAGGGGAAGAGTGTGAATGCCAAAGGGAAGAAAAAAGTTAAAGAGATAAATTCGAATGAGCATAATCCAAGAGAGGCTCCCTATCAGTCAGAAGGGGCTTCAAATTCCAAGAGAGGAAAGAAATATCAAAAGGAGAAGAGAAAATGCCCCTATTGCAATAAGGGATTCCATCCTGAGAGTGCTTATATGAAGAAAACAATAGATCTGATGGCATAGCTACTGGTAAAGAACAACCTTCCAGAACCAGCGAATGCTAGAAGAAAAGTTGATCCGAAATATGAGGACAAGGAGAGGTGCCATGCCTCTCATGGATGGTACTTCCAATGATTCCTCCTTCATCATTGATTCTGGAGCATCAAGGCACATGTCTGCTCACAAGAATATATTCTCTGATTTCAAATCCATAGTTGGCCCTTCAATCTTGATGGGAAATGATTCTGAGGTCTCCTATGAGGGGATTGGAAAGATCAACATTGAGCATGGGTATTTCAGTGATGTACTATATGTTCCTATTCTTGCAACAAATCTACTTTCTGTCTACCAAATGACTCATACAGGAGTACCCAAGAAGGTCATGTTCACTGTTAATGAGGTTGAGATCCAAGATATATTCTTGGAAAAATCATAGCAAAAGGTATTGCTGATCACAATTTGAAACTCTGTGATTTTTCTCACTTCTTACCTTAAAGTCGAATGCATTTCTCACACATGAAAATGAAGAAAGTAGAATTTGGCATGAAATATATGGGCACCTCTACTGCAAGTACTTGCAAGACATGCACAGTCATTAAATGTTTGAAGGTATACCCAAGATCAAGTTTTCCAAAGGCACCTGTAAAGGTTGCTTGATGGGAAAGAATCTAGAGCATAAGTTTGAGAAAGGGAAGGCGAGGAGAGCCTCTCAACCTCTTGAGCTGATTCACAATTATGTTTTAGGGCCACTTCCAGATCTGTCTTTGAACAAAGCAAGGTGTATCTTAACTTTCATTGATGACTATTCTAGATTCAGTTGGGTGTACTTTCTCAAATTAAAATATGAAGTTTTTGGATATTTCAAGTTCTTTAAAGCTTTTGTTGAAAGGTTCTCTGAAAAAAATATCAAGGCCCTCCACAGTGATAATGGAGGAGAGTATGTGAAGGGTGAGTTCCAAACCTTTTTTGTAGATGAAGGTATAGAGATACATCATACTATTCCCTACACACCACAAAAAAATGGTGTTGCAGAGAGAAAGAACATAACATTGAAGGAGATGGCAACTTGTATGCTAGAGTCTAAAGAATTGCATCATAGCCTTTGGGAAGAGGCCATCAACTGTGTTGCTTACCTTCAAAATAGAGTCCCTCACAAAGGACTGAAAGGGATGAATCCTTTTGAAGCATGCATGGGTTACAAATCTGGCATATCTCATATCAAGGTGTTTAGATCTAGAGCTTGGGCTCGGATTCCAACAGAGAAAAGGAGAGCCCTAGATTCTCAGAGCAGAGAGTGTATACTGGTGGGTTATGCACTAAGTGCAAAGGCCTACAAAATTCTTGATCCTTCTATATGCAAAAATTATTTGAAAGGAGTGTTTAGTTTGAGGAATGGCCTCTACATGATGCTCATCCTGTTGAGCAAAGCAGTTTTCCTACCACACCACCATTACTTGATGAACAATAGAGTGAAGCTTCATCTTATGGTAGTTCAGATTCATATTCTGAAAGTGACAGTGGTGAAGTGTGAATGCCAGATCCAAATCCACAAGAACCTAAAGATCTAGCAACTGATAGTGAAGATGAGCGAATGTTAGATCTAGATCCACAAGAACCTGAAGATCTAGCACTTGGCAATGAAAATGAGCGAATGGTTCATCCAAATCTAGCAACTGATGATCCTCCTCTTCCAAGATGGGAAGCCACAACTCTTAGATCTATCAGTAATCCTGTTGGAGATCCAATTGATCCAAGGAGAACTAGATTTGATTTCCAGAATGGAAGGTTTCATCCTTCTCACAATGATCCATTTCTTTCCGATCAATCCTTTCTCGGTAAAGAAGTTCACTTGCCTCCTTCCGGGGTGAGTGATTCCATGCTACATTAGCATCTTACAGTCTATTTTGGGGGGGGGGGATTTCTTCCCACTGGGTTTTCCCTCTTTCCTCACATTTTTATTTAGATTATTGTACAAGGCGACCTTTGGTCTTAGTTACCAGGGCCCTACTTTCTCAGTTACTTCCTCATAGTTTGGATTGCAGGGAGGTGTTGGAATATTCTCACCATCATCATTTGTATTTGCATGCATGCATGCATCTAGTCATCAGTATGGTAGTCTCCCTAGCACCTGGAGCCTATTTTCATCCCCCTAGAGCCTGTTTTTAGCCATCAGCAGCCCTCCTACCTACCTAGTGTGCCTTTTTTTTATCATCTGGATTAAAAATGTGCCCTACTACACACTCTTGGATTCCAACAGTCAGTTCTTGCATTGATTTCTTAGTTCATGCATTTATTGCTCAGTTTAACTGCCTATAGCTTCCAGTTGTCTATATTAGAGTGCCACTTGACTACTGACAGTCCTGGTGCTCCCTCCTTGGAGTCTCCTTCCCTACATTTGTGCTCACATGGCTCATTTAGACTCAGTTAGACTCATATTGACTCACATTTAACTATTTGTGACTACTACCACTGATTGGGTGATGTCTCCTATGCTATCCAAGCCACAACTTGAGGAGAATTCGAATCACCTTTGGTCCATTGGAATTCATTCTATTGTACTCTCACATTTTTTCCAGCTTACAACTGATGAACATGATTCCTCAATTTTCCACAATCTTTGAGTTTCATGTGCTAATATTGATTCAATTCTTCTTCTTCTTCTCTGCAATTCTATGAGTGAATTTGTGAGGTTTGTTCAAGTTGAGTGATATACACCTGTAGAATATGATACTCCACTTCCTAGTTTGTAATGTATTTCGGCCATCGTTTTTCCCTCTGACCTCATACATTAGGGGGTATCTTTTATCATTCAAAATGGGACTTCTCCATCTGTGACTACATTTCCTTTTTGGTCACACAAAAGGACCTTATGGATGGAAGAGCCTATTTGATCATAGATTCTTTGGCCTAGACTTTGCAACATATCTCCTTAACACAACCATATTTGTGAGATGTTTTGAGATATAACCACGACTCTCATATCAAAAAACTCGTGGGTTAACCGCGGAAGTCTATATTGACAACCCATGGGTAACAATTAAAAAGATGCACCCGCGTGTTGCTAGACATTATACTCATGACTCACTCGCTAGTTTTCAATAGACATACTCGTGGGTATATATAAATGACGATAAAGAAATATTAAAAGATGATTAGAGATCAGTTATGGTAGTTATCCTAACTACCACAACCTCCCTAACCAATTTCCTTTAAAGTGTATCCTCTCATCCTTGCTATAAATACAAGGAGAGGGCATTGAGAAAAAAAGAACCATTCTTGCTAAAGAAATGCTGGAGAATATTCCACGGAAGGAAGAGGGGCAAGAAACTAGGGTCAGGTTTCAATGGTGCTAGTTGCACTACATGTTTGGTTGATTACCTTCAGTGCTAATAATATAAAGACTTTCCTTCCCGTAAATATTTGTTCATTGTATGAATGTATGTCTTTGAATATTTCATGTCTTTAATATATGAGTTCCTTATAAAGCATTCATTTTTATTTGGCCAGAATATTTGAGAAGGGTATGTGTTTTATTGTAGGTGATCTATCTGGAGCGGTGAAGCAAGAGACTAAAGTTTGAAATCTTGGATCGAACGTGTTGGTTATTCGGGTATTCGGTTTAAATTTATATCTTAGTTCTTTTGCATTAAAAGAAGGATTGCTTGTTGCGCCTGTGTACTATCCTACCTCTGTAACTAAATTATATGTACATTGATGATCTCTTGAATTCCCTATCATAGTTAGTTTTACTGCACAACACATATGACACTAGAGAATCATAGTCAAGAATTCGAATATTTGAATCATCCATCTACATTAAATCAGGATCTGTAGGTCCAGTGGGTGGTCTGGATCTCTCCTCTTACATGAAAACGATAACGCTACCCAATGTAGTGCGCATGGCACCTGCCATAAAAGAAAATGCTCAATTTCGAGGTGCGATAACTCAACTACATCGATGGGTTGTAGAAGCATACAACTAGGGATAATAATCAATTGAGAAGGGGATAGTATAACAGTAGGGTCTCTACAAGCCCCTAGACACTGATAAGTGCATCCCCACTTGACGCCATATAAAGGCGACAGTGTAATTGTGTAATCATGATCCATGTGTAAAATAAACTCTACATAAATATGTTTATCAAAGTACAAGGAGACCTGGTCATGGTAGGGGAACATTCCACATGCTCCAATAAACCTATCATAATTATGAGGTGCAATAGCCTCAAAACTAAACTCCCACAATCAGAGCATTTTTCCAATAGTGTGATCATGAGGGATGTTAAACAAAGTGCCCCTAACATCCTTTCCCCTTATTGTGTTTTTCACCACCTCCCATTTATCAGGACCAAATACCTAGTCCCTCCTCCTCTAGCAAGCAACCTTCCCAATGTCACTTAGAGGCCCCACATTCTAGTGGATTTCCAAGAACTCATTGACTACTTTGATCATCATGGACATCAACCGTACCAATGGGTTGTTAGGGTGCATGGATTGTATCTGGATGCACAACCAATCACGATGCAATATTATCTCCTCAATCGTTATCCTGGTTATATCATCCTCCCAAGGAACATTAGAACTAGGATCAACACTTGACAAACAGATAAAAAAATGTATCATTTAAAGTACAAAACACCAATAGAAAATTTAAAGATACTAATATAGAAGTAAATAAATAAATATGAATTTAATGTACCTGCATGATCATGAATCTCATCACTATTCTCTGAGGGGGTCAATGGATTATGGCCACCGTACAAGGCACTCACCACCTCGTTGCTCGATGGATGATTACTAGACAGCTTGGATGGTGAGGTTCCTAGACACGAACAACAATTAATAATTAAACACAAGTACATGTATACAATCATTTTTACTTCTATATGTAATAGTAAATTAAAACAATACTATATGTAAACAATTTACATACGAGTCCGCTCGGGAGATGGGGAGGTGCTGCAATGTCATGTCCCCAATTTTGGCTCATCTAGTACCATGGGTGAAAGGGGACAAGATCAACCCCTAAGGGAATTAAATGGTATTAATTCTATTTGCTTAGAATTATTTTTATTCTAAGTCTAAGAAATTGGCAAATTTATTTATTAAAGGTAATTTTGATAAATAAAATTAATGGATAAAGAGCAAGTGGGCCAGGAGGGCACCCATGTGGAACATGTTGCCAAAATGGAGTAGGGTGTATTTTTGGAGGCAATTATACAACAGGAGTTAATTAATCATTAATTAATTGATTAAATGTTGAAGTGTGAATTAATTCTAAGTTGTAATATTTTTATTAATAAATATTGGCAAGTGGTGATGATAAAGTTAGAGGAATTACTTGGAGTAGAAGTCAAGTAAACACTAGAGTCCAAAAATGTTACCAAAATGGAGAAAAGAGGCTTATTTCAAGAAAAGCAGCAAAAATCCAGGAAAAGTAGGAAAGTTGGAAAAGCAGGAAAGTTTTGAAAGTAGGAAAGTTTACAAAAGGAAGAAAAATCATAAAAAAGTGGAAAGAAAGAAAAACCAAGCAAAGCATAGCAAGGAAAGTATGTCCACTCATGGGTGACCTATTCTCACAGGTCACCAAGCCAATTAACTTGCTCAATAGGTAACCATGAATTCTATAAAATAATGATTCCAACTCCATTTCACATCTTTTGTTAGTTTGAGAAATTTTATGAATGCATTTGTGCATCCAAGGCTTGGGAGGTGTGCCCCTAGTCAAGCATGGGAGATGTGCCCTAGATTTCTATGAGAGGATGATGACATCTAGACATTATCACTGAGTATATTTTCAGGTACTGAAGCTGACCAGGTCAAATTTCAAGTTCAGAATCATCTTCACCAAATTCAGAGATTCAATCCTTCTTCT
This sequence comes from Larix kaempferi, assembly GCA_027924585.1. Lineage (NCBI taxonomy): Eukaryota > Viridiplantae > Streptophyta > Pinopsida > Pinales > Pinaceae > Larix > Larix kaempferi. The sequence goes on along the minus strand of BSBM01000622.1, from coordinate 8,028,605 downwards.
CTCTTCTATTCTACAGCTAGTTTCCTATGTGCGACACTTCTATCATCTTCTGAGAGACATCTTGTCATATTTATGATTTAATAAAAGAGTATGTAATGTTTAGATATCATTCACTTCAATACAAATTACAGAACTCTGATTTCTTCTCCAATTTATGCGCCCCTTCTAGATTTAGCTAGAATTTGACTAGCTTTCAATGAATGAATCATAAGTCAATGAGTAAAAGTAAAAATGAATTCATTCTTTTTATTGGAGTTAGATAATATATCACATCACATTATACAACCTATTTTTTAGAAATTTGATTGCATTTGAGTACTATTTGGGAGTCCAAAAGTCAAGCTAGTTGAGTTATCCAAAATTGTCATTTTACTAGTTATGCTATAATACTTGCTCGGATGTCTTTGAAACTTTCTGGAATGATGTATTAATGTTTAATGACTATTATTAAATTATATTTAACCTTTTTAATCTCATAAAAACCCATATTCAGTCTCTAGTTAAATACCTCACCCATACTAGTCTGCATATGCTGAGAACCCCAGGAGCATTGGAGTAGAGTTCAGTCAGGTTGTTCTTGAAACATAAATGGTCTCAGTACATTGTGAAAAGGTATAAAATCATATTAGAACCTTCCATCCATACATATCCTTTGTACTTTCCTATCTTTAGCAATTCTAGCTTCCTTAGCCATTGTTTTGATCAAATTTGAGAAGCCTAGAGTCTTTGTATCACTTGTATAAGTTGGTACATTAAAGTGGTACCTCCATGACCAAAAGTATCAGTTTATTAATCCTTCCCAACTCCCTAATCTATTTTGTATATGTGGATGTACCCAGGAAGCCTTGTTGTAGACTTCAACGATGCCAATGTTCCAAGCATAAATGGTCTCCATGCTTTGTACAAAGGATCCTACACTTTTTATTTCTGTCTAACTTGTTGCTGCACAATATCACCTGTAAATTCCAGAACCTAAATTCACCCCTACCATACTTGATCAGTTCCCATGTACACCTCACTTACATCCTGCTCACCGTAAAGAAATTGTCTAAAAATTACTAGTGAAAATCCTGATAAATTCGACAATTGGAGTTAGTATTCTGGCCAATTCTTGGCTGGGATATTACATGCAATAGTGGATCATCTTGATGATCCAGCTAATGGAGGGAAGAACCATGCTCTAGAGAATGATCCACATCAAACAATGAAGAAAAATCATATATGTCGTCCTTTGATTAAAATAATGCTATGATATTCATAGGAACCTCATGATGTTATGATGATGGTGACTGTGATGATTAGGATGATGAGAATGATGAAGCGAATGATTAGGATGGTGTCACTACATGATCATTTTGTCATGATAATGTATATTATGTAAAACATAAATACTTGTAATGATCAAGTGGTTGTTCTAAAGTAGTGGTTTTGATCACTAGGGATAATCCTAATGGATCTCGACATGGTTGAGGCACGTTGAAACCTATGTCATAGGAACTAAAAGAAGTTTCTATGCATCTAGGGTTAAGAGCAATGTTGAACTATTAATAATGACCTATTGAAATGATCATTGTCCTTAGAATAGGGACAGGGCAAGAATCAAGAGGAAATACCACTATAGGTATGAGTCTTAGGGCCATAAACATGATTGATGGAATAAAATCATATCAAGAAGATACCGCAGACCACCACATAGGACCTCTTAAGTGTATCCTTGGTGTAAGAGTGGCTATATCCTAATGTTATTAGGAGGTTTTAATAATTGGACATTACTCTCAATGACCTTGACATGTTTGGGGGAGGAAATATAGACCTTAGAATCTAATGGAATATATTTATTATCCATGGCCAAGAACAACACCTTGAACCACTACACATGACCTGCTGGGGATATCCGTTACCTCTATGTGGGAATATGTATACCAAAAACATTAAATGGTTTTGAGTAGTATGTATAGGTCTTAGGGTAGTATCGCAAGACAAAAGATAAGAATGATAGTGAAACTACCATATATGACCTCTCAATGGTATCATTGTATTTTGAATGGCCATGTGCATGCCACTAGGATATTTTGAGGACTAGGTGTCCTTCAACATGGTTGGGTGAAGAAACTTAGGGATTGGATTCTAAAGGAATCCATTAGGAATCCATGGACATGAACAACACTTTGTGCCAACAAACATGAACTCTTGATCTATTTATCCTTACCTATGAGTGGGAATATTGGTGTTATTAGGAAGTGTTTGATACTAAGTATGAGTCTTTGGGATTGGATATGGCTAAGGAGGAAAAATAGGCTTTATTAACTAAAATAATATTTAAGTATCTAAGTTTAAAAAACACACTTAATCCACAACACATGAACTCTTGAGCATATATCCTTCGCTTACATTTAGGATATTGGCAGTATTAAAAGGTTTGAGTAGTAGGTATGGGTATATGGCAGTGGAATTGATTGAGGTCAACACCTATGCTTTTGCCCCTAATGAATATTAAAGAAATGAAATCCCAATAATGAATCCTCAATCCGAAATGTATGACCTCCCAAGGTGATATTTGGTCTCTGATTGGAACTAATGAGTTTTAGAGAACTAGTTATGGCTCACTAAGCCCTCAACATGGTCGATGGAGGAACATTGGTATTAGGCCCTAAATTAATCTTTCATGCATATAATATACCAAAATAAACACCTAAAACCAACACACATGACATCCCAAGAGAATCTTTAACCACTTAGTGTTTACATTAACATCATTTGATTTTTTGAGAACTAAGTAAATTTAACATTTTCTATGATCCCCTAATTTCAAAGTATATATTTTTTTCCATTGTGGCACACACACACACATACACACACATAACAAGGTATACAACTTGATGAGAAATCTATCCATAAAACTCATATTTTTGCATAAAAAACACCAAAAAACAATCCCGAATAAAAAAGTGGTGCTAATAGTAGCACCACTTTTTTGTGGTTAAAAATATAGACATGGACCAAAATAATCCTTATTGTTTTTTACAAAAACCTTAAAATCAAGCCCTAAATTAAAAACTAATGCTACTAGTAGCACACTTTTCCAAAAAATGGCATTATTATATCATCTTATCATAATTTAAAATTGTTTAGTAACACTATATAAAACTTGCAACGAGTTAAACAAAAAATATTCAAGAAATTATTTCACCACTCTTTCCATATAAAATAAAAGAATTTATGATAATATTCATAATAAAATCATGTATTAAACCATAAAATGTAGAAGTGATTCATATCGAAATTCAAACACTCCTTTAGAGTTTCCACACAAACAATGTCATCTTAATAAGAAAGACAAAATATTTCATGTGCAAATATACAAATCAACACATGGATTCTGACACACCATCAGAAACTACATTTTCTTCAAATGAATGATTGGATGAAGATGTAGATGACCCTTATTTTTCTCTACTATTAATGAGTGAACCATCCAAGTCTTCATGTATGCCCAACATTTCATATGCCATATTCCTTCTAGATCTATGCCTTGGTTTAGCATACTCCCATGTTGCCAGTATTTATTGTGCCAACAATATTTTGATAATCTATGTAGTCTTGGAGTGAAGAGTTCCTTTCTTTGTCAACTGGAAGTCATCAACTAGTATGTCAACATCCTCTAATTTCAAAATGTCAATGCGATGATGATTTACATTTTGACCCTTTCTTTTTCTCTTTTTGCAAACCTTTTTCTCAACCACAATATCTGGCTTGTACACACCATCAAATGGGTGTTTGTTTGTTTATACCATGTACTTCAACGGATATAACTTATTCATTTTATTTATTGACCTTCATAAACTTTGCAATCCAAAATGGATAACCACATGGATCTTTTGTATCCAAAAATATAGTCATGCAACCCTCCTTAATATCTTGTAGTGAGCGTCTGCAAATGTATTCCATCGCCTTACACCATATAGATTATCTTCTAGACCCAAGATACATTTCCCTTTCCTCTGCTTCAGAAGACTCAACACCTTCAGGTTCAACATTTCTTTCCTTGTTTTCATTTGAAATACTTTGTGTCTAACTAAATGGATTCTTCAAAAACATATCTCCATTTGTAAATTTTTAAATTATGTCGTTTTGATCCATGAAAAAAGACTCCCACCAAGCAAAATCGACAACATCAAAATATTCATATGTATCTTTGACATAATTTTTTATTTCTTCCAAGCATTGAGAAGAATCAACATCTCTATTGTGTTAGTGTGCATTTTGAATCTCAACATATGATTGCAATAAAAATAACTTTGAATCATAAATTTGACGAATTGGGATGAATTTTAAAAATTCTAAACCTGATGTAGGCCCCCATTCTGAACTTGTTGAGTACTTCTTACCCCATAGTAGTTTTTTCCTATCAATATTTTTTATACAAAATTAATTTTCGAAAATAATGTCATTAAGTTTTTCAATGCACCTTTCTTCACCATGCGATCCAAAAATAAATATTCGCATGTCAATAGTTTTCTCCAACATTAGTACAATAGGATCTGGATTGTATGTTTTTCTAACTATTTTAGTTAATGATGGTAGGATCCCAACATTATTCTTCTCCAATGTCACTGCAAAATGACTAAATATTAGATTAATATGGTCATGTGTATTCCCAAAAAGAAGGAAAGCAACTTTAACCTTCTGAAAAATTCCCACTTCAACAATCCTGTTTAGATAATCAAACATGATTTGATTTTTGTTTTCATTACCAGTGTTGTCCAATTGAATATATAGAACTCAAGGAAGAATACCATACCAATGAGCAAGCACATGATGAATTATGGTGATGGTCATATTTGCAGCATTATGAATATTTGGACTTGTAAAGTAAACCCTTGGAGACATCTAACCATTAAAATCCATACAATCAACCAAGTGAAACTAAATAAATTTTTCCTCCTTTAAATTCTTTGGTATATGAACAAAATGTGGCAAAAGTGTTTATTTTTTTTATCCATGCCATCAATTATCAAACCCATATACTTATGTGGATCATCATAACACTTCTTGTGATGTTTGTATAACTTTTTCCATTCAACTGATTGTTGATTGAAATGTGCTTGAAGTTATTTGATAACGAAATCTACAAATAAAACATTGATGAACTTTCATAATTGATATTTATTAAAGAAAAGAAAGTTTTTAGAGACATACCTCTTTCTTTCCCTTCCGATTTATCCCTTCTTTGTTTAGAGAAGCACATATATTGAAAACCCCCATCCTTGACCTCTTAGGAATATGGACGTTGATGAACTTTGTTTTCCATAGTCCTGTAAAATATGCATATCTGATGAAATTGTTATTTCCTTTATCATCTTGAACAAATTCTTTGTACAAGCTGTAGATTTCCTTCCTTACGAAATTATATGGAATGTGTATGGTTTATATATATGGAATAATCTCTCCATGCTTGGAAAAGAAGTCACTCATCCATGACATTGCAATGTTTGTTATTGACCCACTAGCTCATGCATGATATCCTTTAAAATGAAATGTACGATCATTTTCTAGACTTGTCTAGATTATTAATAGTTGAATATTACCAATTGAGTGAATTCTTTTGAATTCCCTTCTGCAAATAAAAATAATTCCACTGCGATAATCATAACCTGCGTTTGTAGAAATCATGCACCCCACTAAATATGCATTTTGCATATTTGTTTTCATTGACAGATATGTTTTCTTTTATCCAAGGAATAATTGTAGTGTATTTGTTTCAAAAAATGTTTTTGGAAACACTCACTTGAAATCAAATAGGTAATAGAACTTGGACTTGTGAACAAATATTTCATAGACCTTGTATAAATTTAATGCTTTGGATTGATATAAAATGGTGTAGTCCTACACTTAATCTTGCTCATTGGTACAATTTTCCTGTGTGTTTCATGTAGCGTTACATCATCCTCATTAGAATGAATGTCCTCATCACCATGAGGAATATCATCCCTCTCATTGAGATTCACATTACCAAATTTAGTAGGAGAATGATTATCCTCATCAGTATCAATTTTATCACTTGAAGTTGAATCAACATCATCAACACTATTGGTATCTTCATCAATGGCGGGTTCATCATCATTGGTTCCATTAAAATACTCACTTGGAGGAAAATCATCTTCACCATTATTGATGCCTTCATCCTCACCAAAATCATCATTTGTCCCATTAAAATCCTCGCTTGGAGGAAAATCATCACCAACTCCATCAAAATCCTCGCTTGGAGGAAACTCATATTCACTATTATTGGTTCCTTCATCCTATCCAAAATCATCATCTATCCCATTAAAATCTTCACTTGGAGGAAAATCATCATCGATCCCATCAAAATCATCGCTTGGAGGAAAATCATCTTCACCATTATTGGTGCCTTCATCCTCACCAAAATCATCATTCATCTCGTTAAAATCCTCACTTTGAGGAAAATCATCATTGGTGCCATCAAAATTCTTGCTTGGAGGAAAATCATCTTCACCATTATCGGTGCCTTCATCCTCACCAAAATCATCATTTTTCCCATTAAAATCCTTGCTTGAAGGAAAATCATCATCGGTGCCATCAAAATCCTCGCTTGGAATAAAATAATATTCAATCTTATTGGTTCCTTCATCGTCACCAAAATCATCATCTATCCCATTAAAATACTCACATGGATGAAAATCATCATTAATGCCATCAAAATCCTTGCTTGGAGGAGAAATATTATCAATCCCATTAAAATCCTCTTTTGGAGGAAAATCATCATAGGTGCCATTAAAATCCTCGCTTGGAGGAAAATCATCTACACCATTATTGGTTCCTTCATCCTTACCAAAATCATCATCAGTCCCATAAAAATCGTCACTTGGAGGAAAATCAACTTTGGTGCCTTGAAAATCCTCACTCGGAGGAAAATCCTGGCTTGGAGGAAAATCATCGTTGGTGCCTTGAAAATCCTTGCTTGGAGGAAAATCATCATTGGTTCCTTGAAAATCCTCTCTTGGAGGAAAATCAACGTTGGTGCCTTGAAAATCCTCGTTTGGAGGAAAATCATCATTGGTGCCTTGAAAATCCTCGCTTGGAGGAAAATTATCGTTGGTGCCTTAAAAATCATCGATTGGAGGAAAATCATCATTGGTGCCTTTAAAATCATCACTTGGAGGAAAATTGTCATCATCTTGCTCAATGTATTTAAAATCCCCACTTGGAGGAAGTTATCCATCATCAACAACATCATCATTAGTGCCTTTAAAATCCTCACTCAGAGGAAAATCATCATTGGTGCCTTTGAAATCCCACTCGAAGGAAATTTTCCACCATCTTCATGTACATCTTCAAAAATTGATATTAATTCAGATGAGTCCATGACTTCTCACTAAAAGTAGAATGATAACCCAATCTTAATATAAAAGAGAATGAAATTTTCCCACACTCCTCACCAAAAGGTAGAATGGTGCAATTGTCAACTCCCAACAATCTTATTGCTAAAAAAATGAAAATTTCCCTCTAAATTTTCTCTCCCAATTTTTCGTGAATAAAAAATTTCCCTACAAAAATAAATCACACATTTCTAACGTATTCACAAAACTAGTAAAATTAATCTAATCTATCGTAAAAAAAACTTTGTAATAATGCTAATTAAATCACACTTAAACTATGCTATATAAACTTGGTAATAATATATTGATTGATTAAATTAATTTTTTAATCACACACTCATAACACTCGTAAAATTTCATTTAACGCTATCATATTTAAATTTAGTAATAATGCATTATCTAATTACATTTTTTTTAATACCACTTTCATAAAACGAGTAATGTTAAACCTAATATTAGCCATATAAAATATTTTGTTTTTCTACTATTCACGTTTGAATTTGGAGCAATTTAATAGTGCTTTGAAGGTTAGTTTTTTTTTAATAATAAATTTATCTATTTTATATTTATTTTGGCAATGTTTTTTATTTTGTGCTTTTATCGTTTCTTTTATCCCATATTCATAAAGCGGTAAAACTAAGCTTAATATATGCTATATAACGCAGTTTTTTTTCTACCATCACCTTTTGCAAACAATGATTAAAGACATTGGATAAATCTACAAGGGATTTCAATACCACCAAGGAGATTCAACGGAGGAGCTTCAAACATTGTCAAGGTTAGTTAAATTTTCATTTTTATGTAATGTAAATTTCTTTTTGAAAAATTTTAATGTAATTTAAAAAAAAAAAAATCCTTTGGGTTGGGGCATGCCCTATGGATGCATGATGGAGGAGCTTCGCTCCTCTTATCAAGCCCCGTTTCGGTACCCAAATCAGTTCCCCAACGGGCGGCGTGATTCCTATAATTCCCCTTTCGGACACGGGGAGGAGCTCCACTCCTCCCCTGAGTCCCCTTTGGGCACCCAAAGTGCCTCCCCAGGGGACGACATGATTCCTGAGATATTTGCCACCCATTGCGGAGGCACTTTGGGTTCCTAAAGGGGTCCCGGGGGAGGATCAGAGCTGCTCCCCATAGGCAAAAGGTGTGTGTGCAAAATTGTAAAATAAAATTATGTTTTTTTTTTTAAATTTATGTTAATTTTTTTTAAATATATACTAAATTTTTCGTTTTTGACTATAGGGAGAATGGCATCAAGAATTTTTTTTCGTTTTTGACTATAGGGAAAATGGCATCAAGAAATCTATATGTAAGCATCTCTAGAGCAAGATTGACAATGAATTCATAAAAAAAATTAGTTGAGCCATCTGAGAATGTTTCCTGTGACAATTTTTTTCCATTAAGGATTTAATAACCAAGAATTCTAGAGAATGGAAACATCCACCAGACGAAGAGATAATGGAGTATTCTTGGTTTCTGAAAGAGAATATCAAGGAAACCTAGACAGTATTCACTTATATTGTGTTTCATTTGCATATCTCAAAACATATTATCACTCATTGGATTGTTGCGAGATATTTGTTTGATGTCGCGTAAAGACATTGTTTATGCACTAGTGAAACAGCCTCAGACCTATGTCAAAATACGATATTGTTTGAAGGTTTCAAACTATAAGGTCGACAAAATTTTCACAGAATTTTGTGCAGGAGTCGTGCATGATATTGAGCGCAAGAGTATAAGTTTATATATTTTTATATGTTTTTGAATTTGTTATAATTTGGATGATATGACAATGTAATAGATTTAATACAATAATGTTTTTTATTTTGCAGGATTTTGCTATGCCACTTTCCCTTATTTTGAATGGAATTTATTCTACAAAAGAAAATATTATGGATTCCATTAATGCCACTCTTAAGAAGGGAGAAGCACCAAAGAAGGGAGAAACACTAAAAATGGGCGAAACATCAAAGAAGAAACAATGAGTGCAAAATGTTCAAACTGAAGAAGTACAAGCACATAAAGGAAAAGGAATCCAACAATCAAATGAATTACCTAAGAAGGTACATTTAAAAATACATATCTCCCAATCGAACATGATCAACGGATTATTTTTGATGAGGATGTTACTTCTGCTGGTAAGAGTAAGAAACACTCTTCCAAAAGAACTATGGATGAGGGTGTTTCCATTCCTGATAAATAGGTTGTTCATTTAGATACAATTGCTTCAAGTCCTAAAAGGAGGATACATGATGTTGAATCCAATGTTATCACTGAAAATCAAAGTTAAAATTCAAGGGATAGTTTGGGAATCATCAATCTAGGTGGTGATCTAGATGACAGTGTTTTCAAGTCAACAAAAATTGCCATTCGAGATCAATTGTGAAGGGGTAAGTTGGTTCACAAGGGGAATACATTGGATTTAAATGTGAATAAACTTTATAGACCCACAGAAGGCCGGGATAATTATCAAATTAGGAAACTGCATCACTTGCATGTTCATAACTTGAAAGGATCGATGAGGCACAATCCCTATGCACATGTGGTTGACTACCTAGTTCTTGTTGAACCCGAAATATGCTCCTGTTAAAGATGCATTTGATGAATCAATATGTTTTCATTACAACTAATGTTGGGCCTGGCCCAAGTGGGGAAATTTTTAACAAGGAACCTTTTTGGAACTTCGAAGCTGAGTGCAGCTCAACCTAAATATTTTCTTTCTTTTGTATAAGTTTTTGGGATGCTGCGAAGTTGCGCGCAGCATAGTGTTGGATAGCTGCGAAGCTTGGTGCTACGAGGATGCAATACCGCGAAGTGTCCAGTCTACAAGGATCCAGCAGGGCAGAGTGCTGGACGGGGAAGATGGAACGTGTTCCGGATAGACCACCAACGGTCTAATTTTGGTAAAGATGCTCTAGGAATGCCAAGCGGTGGGAAGGAGCGGATCAGGAACAAAACGACCGGTCGCACATGCAAAAGATGCCACCACCTGTACCAGTCGCATGAAGCCATTAGAAAAAGAGCGGCTCGAAAAAAGCGGCCTGTTGGCACGCGTGCGATAGGAAGGACGATAGTGACATGGGCATATGGGAAGGGTAGGCCATGATGGAAGATTTGCTACCAGGTGCCAGGTAGCTCGATGAGATGGAAACTATAACCGTTTTTGGTAAACCTAAGGGTTTTTGGCCTGTGCATTGTAAAGACATGACCTACGGGCATGATCTATAAATAAGGCATGATTTTGTAAGGGAAGGGTTACTCTTCAGTTTTGATTAAGTACTGATTATTGTAGATTCTTAAGCTTGGAAGCCATTGTAAAGGCTCTGCAGTTGAGTGCGCAGAGACCTATCTGAGGGAGAAGGGAGTCTGCAGCTGAGTGCGTAGACTAAGTACGGTTGTATCCTTCCCATAAATATCAATATTAACAAACGTTCTTGTGGACATAGCCTCCATCCGGGGGGTGAACCACGTTAATTCCTATGTTATGTGATTGTTGCATGTTTATGATTTTTCATTTGCTTAGTATGAAGGTTAATACCACAGTTATCTGTTAAATGTGATTGCTTTTGTATGTATTCACCGCAGAGAATGGGAATAATATGTCAAGTGATACATGTATGGATGAATGTTAGGTATTCAACAAGTATAAGTCTATGAATGAATGAGTATCCCAACTAATCACATAGTGGAACCCTGAACTTAAGCGCAACGTTTGGGCATGTAGTTTGCATGCTTTACTCATTTGCATACACCGTAACGATAAACCCTTCAGTATTTTGAATGCATAAGGAATGGTAGCTTGGTTAAAGTTGGATGACCCCGAATAGCCGCGTAGTCCCGTAGATGCCTCGTTCCTAATCCGTGCTATGAGGTAATCTTTCAATAACTTACCTGCTCCAGGCAGGAGATAGTCCATACCACGCAGTCCTTGGGCACGCAGGTCGTGCAATTTCCAAAGCCCAACAAAAGCATCCGACGTGGGACAGAGACTCTACGCAGTTGCCTGTCCACGGCAGTCTGCAAGATATTGCGTTGCTTATCATTCTTCCTACTCTTGCATCACTAGGCTGCGGAAATTTGATTCTGCATCCACCCCCTCAGCTTTGCCTCGGGTGAGATCTCAGGCTACACGTAGACTTTTGCTGAAAGGGCTGGTGATTAGAGGTTTTGTTGGTTCCTTGAACCGCGAATTACCTCGGTCTACATTGGAAACCTCAAGAAGGTGATAGACAGCCAGCAAATGGTTTCGTTGCTCGGCTAAGACCAGTGATGCGATAGAGTGTTGGAAAGTAATGTGTGAAGAAGAATACTAGTTCCCATTGGGTTTAGACAATTGGCATCCTGAAAAGCAAGAGATATGGGATTGGTGTGACAAGATCAAAAGAGATTTTGCAAAGAAAGAGAACATACATCCACGTCTCTTTGACGTAGAGTGGTTGAAAAGATATTTGTGGAGAGAGATTCATGAGATTTTCTGGGCTTCATTTGGAAACGAGTTGCACGAGTGGATATCACGACTCACACAAAAGAAAACCTATTTTCAAGGAGGAGTACCTACAGAGTGGACTCCAGAGCTCAAAGCAATAGATAGTCCACTGACACGAGCAGTCGACTTCTGGGTTGATAGTATACTTCAGGGATTTGTGACCGAGTTTGCCGTAGACACATTGAAGTCCTATAGTCAAGCCGAAGCGTGCTTTTTTGAAGGATTTAGAGGTAAGTTCCTAAACAATCTCAGTCTATACATTAAAATGATTTTAGCTGAGAAAGGCGTCTTAAGAATGCAATAATATCTTTGATTCTTTCATGGTCAATAGCGTTTTTAGTGATTCTGACGAAGAAACCCATAATCTAAGAAGTGGAAAGAGATATAAGTTTAATAAAGAAAAAAATCTTGGAGGCCCTGGACTCCATGTCGATATCGAAATCCCATGTGACCTTAATAATCAGACTGTGCCGTCATCAGCTACCATCCATCCTATCACACCTCAGAATCCGTCGGTTGCAGAAACCGCGCCACCTCTAGATCAGAACCCACCCACTGCGAGTGTAGCGCAGCCCACCCCACAAAACGTTGCTACTGCTAGTTGCGTAGAAACAGGGGCTCAGACCATCCCGATTCATGCTAGTCTAGCGCAGAACACCCAGTCTCCGAACATTCCCTTTATTTTTTCTGCTTAAAACCCTCTGCATATGCACAACACTCCTCAGGGTGGTGCACAACCAGCACGAAGAATGACAGATAATGATATAAAGCTGTCGATATTCAAAGGAAGTTCTGGAAGACCCTGATCAGCATTGGTTTCTATGTGAAGCCGTATGGAGTTTAAAGCAAATCCAGGATGATGTTGTGAAAAGAGCATAGCTCATCACTACTTTCAGAGACCATGTGTTGCATTGGTTTATGAAATATTCTCAGGCACAACCGAGAACCCTAACAGAAATCTAGGCTTCACTTGTTGCAGAGTTTAAGAAACTGAAGTCAGAATCACAGTGCATAACAGAATTAAAGGAAATCAAGCAGAAGCCTACTGAGTCGGTCTAGGAATTTGACAAAAAATTTAAAACATTGTTAGATCAAGTGAGCTTTGTGATAGCTCCGCAACAGCACCAGGAATGGTTCATCACTACAATGTTACCTCACATCAGACAACCATTGATGTAGCAGAAGGTTGCATCACAGGAAGAGGCCCTAGAGATCGCAATGAAGTTGGAGGCTTCACCGATTGGTGAGAGTAGTATTGGGATGTCACAGATTCGGAACTAGATGACTACCTTGACATTAGAATAACAAGGTATGAATAATGGAAAAGACCAAAGATATGAACACAGACGTGAAATTTGGTGCACTGGATGCAAAGGGGAGGGCCATACCAGAGAACATTGCCCTCTATTTCAATATTATCTCGACAGTGGTGCGCCGAATCCCATAAATATGAACCATAATCAGGCACCGTGGTGTGAAATCTGCAGAAGCAGAGGACATAGGCCTGAGGATTGTTATCTCATACAGAAATACGTAAAGACACCTAAGAGCTTGTATTGTAATTTTTGTAAATCAGTGGGACATGACGAATCCAACTGTTGAGCATATGAGCTGATGAATGAAAGAAAGCGCAATATGGAGATGATGCGAGGTGTTGGAATGTACCACGTCCAAGAAGAAAATCACCCGAAACAAGACAACACCCAATATGATCAAGGAGGATATAGGGGCCGTGGTGGTGGATACCGCGGGAGAGGAAGAAATGTCGGCCCAGTGCAAGGAAGAGACCGCGGCTAGGTAATCTGTTATAACTATGGCCAGCCAGGTCACGTTTCTAGAGATTGTACCAACCCATGCACAACATGTAATTACCTCTACCTGTGCTAGAGTTAGAAATGTAGAAACGAAGGAGGACAGAACCACCAAATCCCAACATTTAGTTGATTGCAGCAGAGAACAGAAATGCGGATCCAAGTGTAAATGTTGTAACGCGCAGTGGTGCTGATACAGGAAGGAATGGAGGTACAAAAGCTTCGACCTCCAGAATGCGCGACCCTAGATAGAATCTTGGAGAGCCGGTATGGATTAGGAAAGCTCCCGGGAAAGCACTAGGTCTGGAATTACAGAAAAATAAGGGAGCATTCGAGGAAGCGTGGGACATGTTCAGAACACCACCACCTGGATCCCCGAGAACACAGTTGCACAGTGAAGTACCACAAGGAGAGAATATTCCAATGGCATACGATCAGACAAGCGCTGCAACAGATGCAGGGACCTATGTTGTGCAGTTATTACGCAGCTGCATGAAATTACTAAAGAGTGCAGATGCTTACACGGAGTTTGAATAGATACTAAGGCACTATGAGCCGAGGGGGCTGCTAACGGTGCAGTCCATAATATTAGGAGTCCTAAAAGAACAAGAAGGGAAATGAGACTCACTGCACAGATTGGGGACTATGAGATGGATGAGATCATTCTTGATTTGGGATCCAAAGTAAATGTCTTGACCAAGCAGACATGGCATCAGATGGGTAAACCCAAGCTACAGTGGTCACCTCTATAGTTGAGAATGGCTAATCAAGGGATAGTTATACCCTTGGGGAGGTTACCCAACACCATTGTTGACATCGATGGAGTGCGCAGCTATGCCGATTTTGAAGTCATTGAGATTGTGGAAGACAACCATCCTTATCCAGCACTGCTGGGTATCGATTGGGTAATGACTAACTCTGCCATTATTGATCTAAAGACCATGAAAAAGATATTTGAAGGCAATGATATCAAGGTCATTTTGCGATTGGACCCTTCGCGGGGAGAACGATATGTTGAACCAATTCAAGAGGAATCCAAAGCTCAAGACTTGGACCGTATCTACAAGATGACAACCAATACTACTGATTACATTAATCCAACTACGGATGGCACACTCAGTTGGTGCTGTGACAGCTCCTGCGTTTCAGATTCTGATGCAGGACTCAAAAACTGGCAAAGCAGGTTACACGAAGTATCTTCCAGGAAATGTGCATGGATCACGAAGTCACTCCGCTAGATTGGGAAAGAGGTAACTCCAATCCCTACCTTTGATGGTTTATCTAATGTTTATTGTTTCATCAAAGAATATACTGCAGCAACTTCGGATGAGTACCGTGTCTCAGCACTATACATGGCACTATGCGGCATACCTTCCAAATGGTGGGCTGCAAATAAGAAGACACTGACCACATGGGATCAGTGCAGAATTAAGATGCAAATCCGGTTTGCTGATAAGGTTACCCTATCATTCAAGAAATACAATGGACAAACGGATCCAAGAGAGGATATTCAGGTCTGTTCAGAAGCAAGGAGAGAAAGACCACACACAGAATGGGTACACCTGTTCGTACACACATTGGAGGAACCAATTCTAAAGAAATGGTACCTAGACTTGGAGCTGCGCAGAGACACTGTGGATTGGTTTATCCTAACTGCAAGATTCCAGCAAGATTTCAACTTCAAAGATGAACATCTGAGTATTAATGACATGCTGCAAGTTATTAAGAAAAAAATATTCAGTCCAGATTGTACACAAGGAAACATGAAACTAGAAGAATATTTTGGCGCAGAAAGCATACCTACGTGCCTACAGCCTGAATGGGAGGAGTAGCTAGAGCACGGTCTCAATTGTTATGTCATCGATGGTGAAACTGAGGATAAAGTACACAGTGATGAGGAGGACCCACGCAATATACAGATACCTGAGTCAGAGGGATCATGCGAGGTAGAAGGACCTCCACTGAAAATTCTAGATATGAGTGGACCCGTGAAAACAAGGAAAGTGAACATTGGCACCAGCAAAGAGCCAAGGTTCGCAGCTATTGGAGATTATTGGGATGAAGATACAGTTGAGGAGGTCGCGGGTATATTACAGGAATATCAAGAACTATTCCCAACGAAGTTCACAGAGATGAAAGGTATCTTAGGAGACTTAGGAGTGATGAAAATCCCTCTTAAGCCTGGCGCGAAGCCTGTGAAACAAAGGCCATATAGACTGAATCCGTGCTACAAAGAACAAGTTAAGGTAGAACTCGATAAGATGATCGATGCAGGGATCATCGAGCCAGTTGAAGAATCGGAGTGGATAATCTCGATGGTTATCCAGGATAAGAAAATGAAGGGTGAGATCATAATTTGTGTGGACCTCAGGAAGCTAAATGACACTTCGATGCATGACCCATTTCCTACACCTTTTACAGATGAAGTGTTAGACAATGTTGGAGGGAATGAGCCGTATTCTTTTACTGATGGATTCTCTGGATATCATCAAATCAGGATCGATCAGGCAGATAGGAACAATACTACTTTTGCTATAGAATGGGGGTCGTTCTAGTACACAGTGATTCCTTTTGGGCTAAAGAACGCACCTGCCATATTTTCTAGAGTGGTAGTCGCCGCATTCAAAGACTTCATACACAAGTTCTTAGAGGTTTATTTTGATGATTGAACCATTTTCAGTTTATTGAAGAACCATGTTGCGAACCGCAGAATGATGCTGGAAAAGTGCAGACAACATCAAATCTCGTTAAATCTGAAAAAGTGTGTCTTCTGTGTGCCCTATAGAATTCTGTTGGGACACATTGTGTGTAAATAGGGCTTGATGGTAGACCCTACTAAGATCATGGTCATTGTAAACTTGCCCACACCAAATTCAGTTAAGCAGATGCGCACTAAACTGGGGCATACCGGTTATTACAGGAAGTTCATAAAAGGATATGCACAGATAATCACTGCTATGGAAAAGCTACTGAAGAAAGATGTGCCATTCAATTGGAATGAGGACTGTGAGAAAGGCTTTGACACATTGAAAGATAAAATGGTCACTGCGCCAATCCTAGTTTTTTCAGACTGGGAAAAGCCATTTCACATCCATTTCGATGCTTCATGTATCGCATTGGGCATTGTTCTTGCTCATCCAGGAGAGGGAGGTATTCATCATCCCATTGCCTTTTCTAGTAGGAAGCTATCATCCACTGAGAAAAACTATACCACTACTGAAAGAGAAGGACTCGCAATGGTATATGCACTGCAGAATTTCAGGCACTACTTGCTTGGTGCGCACTTATCTATGTTTACTGACCACTTTGCTTTGAAATACCTGGTTAATAAGCCAGTGTTAGGGGGGCGCATATGCAAATGTTTACTTCTATTTCAGGAGTACGACTTTGAAATTCTGGTCAAGCCAGGAAGGTTGAATTTGGGACCTGATCATCTATCAAGAATCGAGTCAGGAAAAGAACCTACGAGTCGGGAGGACAATCTGCCTGATGCGTAGTTGTTTGCTATACAATTTGTAGATGAGTACTATCAGGACATCATTGACTTCTTAACCACAGGATTTGCACCTATAGAGTTCGCTACGCAACAGAAGAAGCAACTGGTAGTGCGCGCCGCAGACTTCACCATTATTGCAGGCTAGCTATACAAGTTGGGACCAGACGAAGTACTGCGCAGATGTGTACTAGAGCACGAGAAACCATTTATATTGGCTGATGCACATTCAGGAATCGCAGGAGGCCCTTAAGTAGGTAGAGCTACTGCGCAGAAGATATTGTGCGTAGGCCTATGGTGGCCTACAACTCATAAAGATTCGAAGGAACACTACCAGAGTTGCGATGTCTGTCAGAGGACAGGGAATCCATCATGCAGGGATTAAATGCCCTTAAACCTGCAACTGACATCGCAAGCCTTTGAAAAATGGGCTATTGATTTTGTGGGTCCTATTAACCCACCAAGCAAAAGAACTGGTTCCAGATATATCATTACTGCTACCGATTACCTCACTAGATGGGCAGAAGCAAAGCCAGTAAAAGACTGTAGCACAGCTACAGCCGCAGATTTTATATATGAAAATATCCTTACAAGATTTGGATGCCCAAAGATATTGATGAGTGATCAAGGCACTCATTTTATGAATAATACCATTGCAGCTTTGACAGAAGAGTTCCACATTCATCATCAGCGCCGCACGCCTTATCATTCGCAGGAGAATGGAACCGTTGAGGCATTTAACAAAGTGTTGAAAAATGCACTAACCAAGATATGAAACGTCAATCGAGACGATTGGGACCTGCGCATCCCATCTGTACTATGGGCATATAGGACTACCTGCAAGAAAATAACTAGCCATACACCTTTCAGGTTGGCCTATGGGAAAAAAGTAATAATGCCGATGGAGTACATTGTTCCTAGTTTGAGAATCGCAGCATTTATAGGCATGGTAGACCGCGACGCACTAGAAGAGAGACTTCTACACTTGGTTGGTCTGGAAGAGGATCACTTCATTGCAGGCTTTCACCAACAAGTGCAAAAGGAAAGGGAAAAAGCATGGCATGATCGTCACATCAAGAGCAAGTTTTTCCAGGTAGGTGATCTAGTCCTCCTGTATGATAGTAAGTTCATAAAATTTCCTGGGAAGTTTAAAATGCATTGGTTGGGTCCATATACTATATTGCACGTTACTAATGTTGGCGCAGTTCAGTTAGCCACATTAACCGGGAAGACCTTGCCTACTTTGACCAATGGAAGAAGACTAAAAAGTTACCGGGATAGTCCTGCTTCGCAAAACCCGTGATGATCACCAACCGAAGAATTCTAAGTGCCAAGTACAATTGAAACTGGGCACTCGAAAGATGAGTGAATCTATACGCGATGTATATTATGGAGTATGAATATACCACGCAGCATGGTCACAAGGTGCTGCTATGAAAAAAAAAAAAAATATATATATATATATATATATATATAGAAGAAAAAGGAAAGAAGAACAGCGTAGTTGCGAAGCTCAAAAATGCAACTGCGAGGAGCAAATCACATGAGGCTGAGAATTAATTCAGAAGGCCGAATTCCAATACCGCGAAGTCACTACGCAGGACCAAGAATAACCTACCGCGCAATTTGACGTGGCATTCAGAAAAATAGCCGTTACAGTGTCGGTGCAGCAAAATAGCCGTTATATAGCTATTGCCAGCAACCACTTAGA
The DNA here is from genome assembly GCA_027924585.1 of Larix kaempferi. Lineage (NCBI taxonomy): Eukaryota > Viridiplantae > Streptophyta > Pinopsida > Pinales > Pinaceae > Larix > Larix kaempferi. The sequence continues at coordinate 8,009,704 of BSBM01000622.1, read as the reverse complement.
CAATTAAAGCAAAAATAATCGTTCTGAACCGAATTTTGAAGGACAAGAACAAAGGATCCGCCAGATTTGGCCAACGAACACAGCCATTAATGCTCACCTAGCCGTTGAGGGGCGCGGAGGGGATCCCCTGCACCTATAAATAATGCTGCACATTTCCTCGCGAGCATTACCAAACACTTCGAATTTTCTGCGAATACTTCTTGTTAACACCAAAATTGACCCTCTAGGTTGTGGAGAGGGAAATTCTAGGTAACCACTAAATAGTCTTTAGCTTGCGTTTCTGACCTAACACAAACAGAGAGGGCTCTCTCTTTAACTCACAGAAAGCTGGAAATCATCAAGATTGTCAATAATGAAGAAACAGACCAGCATTCAACATTTAAGATATTCAATGAAAAACAGGTGCAAAAGATCAGATTTATGCTGGAAGAGATTGTTTAAGGTCTTGGTGAGATAAATCAGGAGAGGAACATTGGGCAATGGAGTCAGAACATACATCTAAAACAAGAAATAGTGTTGTTGCATGAGACATTTACACAGAGGCAAGGTAGCCACCCACACACAGTCAAAGAGCTTTAATTGGTGAAATAGTGTTAAGATCCTAGTGGGCGGCCTTCACTAACACCTCGGGGTTTTGGTGTAACGGTTCGTGGGCATCTAACAAGGATGAATCCTATGCCAACTTTAGCAGAAATTGGTAGTGAAATGCTTGAAATGAAATGAACAGGGCACCATTAATGTGAATCCCATTCAGATGCAACACTTATCCAAGCATGAGAGAAATTTAATAGAATGAAATACAAAGAAAGACATACAAATTAACATGGGAAAAGGAGATACAGGCTGCAAGAAAGATAACACAGGAATCTATGCTAATAATCCGGCTTCAAACACTGCATATGTATTAAGAAAGAATACTTCAAAACAAAGCTAAGCTCTCCCAGGGCTTCAGCCAATTGATTTTCTCACACCTTAGTTATTCTATTACAAATGAATATATAGCTGTCCTGAGAGCCTTGATCGACCTTCATCAATTACAAATCTGCCCCTATCTTTTCAAAACAGAAAAACGAGATAAAAGCCTAACTGCTTTTTACATCTAGCAGCATTTTTCACTAAATGACAAATTTATTTCAAGTAAAAGACAGAAGATATTATTGAGTTGCTCTCCATGTGGCTGCCCCCTTAACTAGACATCCCCATCAGCCTTGAAATCTTCATTTTTTTCTATCCTTTAACTTCCAGGAGCTACATCATTTTAATCTTTAAATTATTCCTGAAGCCTTCGGTGAGTTTCACCCTAAGAGATGAAATAACAGCTTTTGCCAAAACTAAGACATTCTCCATAGTGCCATTTGTAGAACTGGGGCGCGACTGGAAATGGTAAGCATTACCCAACTTCCATTTTCCTCAATGCCCTCCCTTTTCTTCATTTCATCATACGCCTCACTACCATTTTTTTGTTCTTGTATGGTTACCCTTTCCTTCCTTAGTTCTTCGAAGGTGCAGCTGCAAAAGGAAATGCATTCAGATCTTGGAGAAATGGACGTTGGTACAAGTATATCAGCGAAAATATGATGAGCTGTTGCACGCAACATAGCCTGCAAAACTTGGTGGAAAGGGGCATCTGAAAACTCCGTTGTACACATGAACTGAACAAAAACTATCATCTGAGCGAGAATGAACATTTCCCCACTAGCGGCCTTTGCTGAAACTGGCAAAGCCGAGCTTTTATCCAATGTTATGGCCATCATCTCGAATATTGGTCCAGGATCTCCATCTCTTCTCATGAGTTCCATTAAATATGTTTCAATGGTATTTTGGAGAAACATGTTACAGCTACCTGCCCTGGAGGACGCATGGCCCCCCATCGTGGCTTGAAGGCTTTTCCTTGAACGTTGAAGACTTTCCGTCCAAGATAGCAGTAATTGTAACCATATCAGTTTTCACTTGAGGTTGGTGCAGTACCCTTTATGAACCAGATGTCTGATGAGGACAAACAAGATCAAATCGCCATTTCTTGCATCTTGCAATAATGATGATGTGCCGCGAAAGAACAGAAATAACCAATCCTTTCTTATGAGACCAACGCTTCTCCATGTCGAAGTATTTGAAACACGTCACACTGTAGTGGTCCTTTGGCCAATCGCCCCATACTTTAGATACAGGTTTGAGCTCACCTCTTAGGTGTGTCTCCCTATCCCCTCAAAATGAAAGCATCAAACGTGACGCCAACACTGCCTTGGGCCCTACAAACTCCAGAATATGCAGTTCATAACTAAAATATGTGCTTTGGAATATATGTAGGCATCAAGATGGGCGTACAGTGAGCCCAACCCTAAAACGATTTGTTTGGAAGCTCCTACGCTAGAAACCGTAACTCCTCTCCGTTTGGCGGATGGAACATCGCAGGATTTGTGCCACAGAGCATGGACACGAAAGAAATGAGGTACCCTTATGCTAGGAACAGCATTGGGACAGGGTCGATAGACCTGAGCAATCAACAACGTTCGACTTTCACCACTCAAACAAGTGTAGTGTGTGAGTACACATCGTGTGGCTGACGTATTATGGAGAAAAACAAAGAAAAGAAAAGTTTTGTCACTCTGCACATGCAGACCTGCACACAATGCGCCGATGCCAGCGGCTGGCATATGAACCTCCAAACGATAAGACCCAATCCTATACACCTTTGGCTTTTTTTCTTCTACCACCCGCTGCAGTGTAGTTAGACAGATCTCTTCACCTACTACAGAAAAAGGCGGTAGCATCAACCCTTACTCGGGCGAAATGGCGTTAGGGTTTAGAAAGCTTTGACACTCCGGTAAAAAAGAACAAGTCACCAAAAAATGGGATGGCTTTCCTCTTATACCCCCGCGAGCAGCTGTATTGCTAAAGGTGGTATCGCATGGACTCCAAGTTGTTTCTAATACTACTTTTGCATATGCGACGAGCCCAGAGAGTGACACGTTGACTAACAGTTTCAACATCGCAGCCTACCCATTTCTTATCCCCGGAGAACCTTGGCCATGTGACTTTGACGTGAACCATTGATTCCTCCTTCATTGTTGTACTTACGATCTTCATAGAGCCACATCACTCATTCAAGGACCCAATCGTGCCACCCTGGATGTTGTGTGGTGTCGACTTGTCGTTCAACATCGACGCTGGCTGGAACATTCGCTCATCACATACATTTTCCATTTTTAGTTCTGGGGGATTTATCCCACATGCGAAACTGAAAAAATTTCCTTACTCTTTATATATCCCTTATCTCACATTGAATATCAAGTGATAAAGGGACAAAAGGCTCTAAGCCTTGGTGCTTCGACGACGGAGAATATGTGGGACCTTATTCGCTTGAGGCTCGGTCCCATGGTGAGCCCTCGATGCTGTGCATTAAAATCTTTTGCTCCATTTTTAGTTAAGGCTTTGGCCCAAACCAAAAGACAACGAAACTTAGGCTACATAAAGTTAATGCCCCTCCTCATAAAATTCCAACTTTGGCTTTATTAAAACCTCCCCAAAGTCTAACTTTGGCCAAAAATTAAAACAATGCTTCTCTCCATAAAATTTAGGCTTAGGCTAAACCTTTCATTTTTATATAAAAAAGCCTTCAACCCTTTGCTTTTCATATAAGCACTAAACATTGGAGTATTGAAAAATGTAAAAATTAATCCTTGACTTAAGATTAACTTTTCTTACCAAATCATGGTCACTTTTCACTTTTCTCTTTTTCTCAAAAATTTTCCTTTTGCAACCTTGGTGCATACACCCAAGGACAATTGCTTCTTCTCGGCCAAGTTTGAAGCCTCCACCATGGAAATCTTCTATTTTGCATCGTCGACGCTACCTGAAGAAGATTAGAGTCAAAAATTTATTGAGTGCTAACACTTCTATCTGAGCTACTTACAGTACACCATCTCGAAACCTTGTGAGTTGTAGCCAGTGCATGTCTGAGAGGTTGTATATTCAAGAAGAATTCACAGTTCAAGAGATAGTTGGGATTTTTGAGCACGAAAGGATCGAAGGGTTAATAAGAACCCCAGCTAAGAACATTACCCTCGAACCAGGACAAGCATCAAGAAGGTCACCAAGGCACGAACCAGTTATGGAAGATAAAGGCAAGAATCCAGTGGCACCAAGAATGAAAGTTCCTAAGATGGGTTTTATAGTGCAAAGACCACCAGTAGCAGATAAATAGATACCACTGACTATGACCCCGAACTACATCTCACCACGCACACTAGACACACCGGTCTTCAAGCTGCTGAAAAATGCCTAGTATGAGATCCCATTATCACCGATATGAAAGCATGTGCAGCTAGACAAAAATATGTTGGGAAAAATCCAAGACTGCAAGTGGGAGGATTATGACCTGCTGGCCATACAGAAGGAGGAGCCCCATGACCCAAAGCTCCCACAATTCCAACACAACCAGTAGATGTGCTGGAAGAAAGATGCAAAGGGTTAGCTTAACTTGGTCCCCGAGAACTGGCTGGAAGGGGTAGCCCAGTCTGGGCTACTCAATCTACTCAGGCTCTCGCACTTTGATAGAAACCTGGAACTGAACACCGTAGTAAGAACGTTGATGGCACGAATGCATCAGGGCTACTTATGGTTGGACCGTAATGTGGACCTCAACATTGACCTAATCCATTGTATTACAAGATTGAGTAAGAGGGGTAAAGATCCCAAAAATTACTTTCAAGGGAAGAGCAAGGATAAAGAAGCGGTGGCCATGATGAAGAAAACCCAGCCTATTGTCAAAGGGAAGAGGGCTTTTCCGACAGAAGAAATTGAAAATAGGGCGGCGAGGTTTGTCACGTAGCTGCTAGTAGGAAATTTCCTTAGAAAATGCAGGCCTCTAGAGGTAAGTGCGGGCGCAGTACTGCTTGGCGCTGCGACAGTAGAATGGGAACAATTTAACTAGTCGCAATACATGTTGAACGAGTTCATGGAGGAACTCAACGACACGTAGCTCAATGGAGGTAGTTTCCACTATACGTGGCTTATAGTGTTGATTGCTTTTGTGGGATGGAAGGAACCAAAGGATTACGTTGGAGTAATCACGGATGCCAATGAATGCAGAGGGCCCCGTTACTCGAACCTCTAGGCAAATCTGAATTCACAAAGGCAGCACGCGACCGCTGAAGTATTCTACTAGTACTATAGCCAGCTACGCAATGCGATTATGGCAACTTCCAAGATTTCAAAGCAAGTAACTAGCAAATATATTTGCATCGTCGATTTTTATGTTGACATACGCAGTATCCATATTTCACCAAAAGTGCAGCAGAAGAAGGCGAACTAGTATGCTGGAAACTACCACATGTATGAGGACGACATTGACAACATAATGAAAGAATGGCCTGCTGAGTTCCGTGTTGAGGTTGTTGATGTCCCTAGCAATTCCAAGGAAGATGAACCCATTCCGCAACCATGCCCGATAGTGGAAGAAAAGGAAGCAGGAAAAAGGAAGAAGCCGAAGAGCCCCGGCCAGAAAAAGGGAGCACGCAAGAAGCAAAAAGATGATAAAGGCCAATTAGATACAGTCCTCAAGGAGGATGATTATGACATGATCGCAGTAAAATTCATGGAGCAGATGGAAGATCTCATGACTGACAAGGAGAAAAAAGATAAAGAAATACAAGATACTCTAACCAAAAATCTGGTTGCGTTGGAGGGGATTACACTAAAGATTGATGAAGTACAAAAGCGGTTACCCCTGCCGCATGACTCAAAATCCGAAGGGAAGTCTGGAGGGACTTCGCAGTAGTAGCTGACCATGGCCATCCCTGTGAGGTCACGTATAATTCATCTGGATACGAACACAGTCAATTTTCCTATGACATAGCCATTGATGCTAGACATGAAGGATGTTAAGCGAGTAGAGATTGACTTAGCCAAAATACCACTGCCAGGCCTACCCTTTTTACACCTGCAGTGTGTGGAGGAAATGCATGAAAGAACTGTTGACGTGCTCAAAGGACAAGCTGAGTTGCAGGTAGCCAACAAGAAGCTAGAGGAAGATAACTCGCATAGAGCTAGCTGCAAGACATAGACGATCGTCGGCTAAGACTGGAAGCCACGATCACCGCGGTCGCCGATGGCATAGATGAATTTGAAGTACAAGCGGAACCAGCGGATACAGTTTCCATGATTGGCGAACTGGTTACAAATCTTAAGACAGAAATGCAAGACATGGAGATTGTCCATGAGGCTAAGATTGCTTCCTTGAAGGAACAAGTTAACCCTCAGACCCCACCAAATGAGCAGCAGTTAAGAGCAAAGGAGGTGAAAGCCACTGCGGAGACCATTGCAGTTGAAGTGGCTAAGTGTCAAGGTTTGTTGGAAGTGGCATCAGCAGCATTCACAACCCTCAAAGAGGACCCAGCACTACAGAAGGTAAAGGATGCAGTAAAGGAAAAGCAGGTTGCACTGGAGTATCCAAATGCAAAAGTAAAAGTTCTTGTACCGAGGGAAAGGCTGCCAAAGTACCGAGAAATCAATGCACTGAAAAAAGAAGTGCAGGCGTTGAGGGAAAAAGAAAGTGAGCTGGGAGATAAGTCACAATCTTTGCTAGAGGATGTCAGCGTGATATCGCAAGAGATTGAGGATAAGATAAAGGAGCTGCGCGCTAATCAAGCACATGTAGAAGGTCAAGTTGATGAAGAAATTACACTTGAAATAATGGACACAGTCCGACAAGTTGAGAAGGACACAAAACAAGTGGTCGACAAGTTGTTCGATACATACGAAGAGTTCGTTGCGAGGTTAGCTCCGCAGCAGGAGGAACAGCTTGGCAAGGTTGCAAGTGGCTCAGGGGAGAGCCACATGTAAGTGTTAGGGGCCTGTTGGGCCTGGCCCAAGTGGGGCAATTTTGAACAAGGAACCTTTTTGGAACTTCGAAGCTGAGCGTAGCTCAGCCTAAATATCTTCTTTCTTTTGTATAAGTTTTGGGGATGCTGCGAAGTTATGCGCAGCATAGTGTTGGATAGCTGCGAAGCTCGGTGCTGCGAGGATGCAATACCACGAAGTGTTCAGTCTACAAGGATCCAGCAGGGTAGATTGTTGGATGGGGAAGATGGCACGTGTTTCGGATAGACCAGCAGCGATATAATTTTGGTAAAGATGCCCTACGAATGCCAAGCAATGGGAAAGAGTGGATTAGGAAGAAAGCGACTGGTCGCACATGCAAAAGATGCCACCACCTGTACCAGTTGCACGAAGCTGTTAGAAGAAGAGCGGCTCAGCAAAAGTGACCTGTTGGCACGCGTGGGACAGGAATGTTGATGCAACAACCATATCCGGTTGGATGTTAATAGTCGAATCCGACTCTCATATTGAATGATAAAATGATAATATATTAGATGATGGTGATAAATTTAAAATAAGCTCGCCTTTATAGGGCTTGAGCAATCATAATGAAGGGTTATGACCTTTCACTAGTAACCTAATAATCTATTAATTTATAAATAACAATATTAATTAAATATTCACAGCATTGCCTTCCCCTTAGGAAAGCTTTGTCCTCAAAGCTTAGATTATTGTTGTCGTCTTTTATTCTAGCTCTATGTCGCACTGATGACTTGAGAGGTGCGATTTTAATTACGACCATTGCCTCATTTTGATTATTATGTATTGGTATTTGCAATAAGTATGAACTTGGTGAATTTTTGTTTACGCTTTTTCTACTTGTGTGATTTCTTCTTTTAACTATGTTTGTCGTCAATTGAACATGCTCAACATGCATTACAACCTTAACTATTGTCATGCTGCTATTCCCAACACATATTATGTCAGTTCCCTTGAACGGGCTCTTTGTGCTTATAATGCTCATAAGAACATCGCCTTGTCTCTTATCACAGTATTGGTGAGGATCATCTTTCTTTTTGTCAAATATTTTGTTGTCATTTTCTTCATTACTAGGGTATGTTATATCTTTGTCTTGCACAATGTCTTGATTGTTACTATTACTCTCATGGGAGATGACATAATAGTCTATTGTATCTTCATCTTTTAAATTAGCTTGGATGGTTTCTTCTACCTGATTTTCACATCCATCTTCATTTTCTTTAAATGTTTCATCCATAGATTTCTATATTTCATCTATGTCTTTAAGGATTTCCTCAAGGAGATCTATGAATTCGTCACTCTTACTGTAAGATGCCATGGATTGTAGAACACTATTTTGACCTTTTTAGGTGAAATTTTGAATAATAATATATTAATTAATTAACTAATTAATATTATTATTGTTATTTTTATTTTTTCATAAACTATATAATATTTTGTATATAGTTTTTTTTTTTTTAAAATATTATAATATTAAATATAATATTTTATTTTTTTATACTTTGGGATTGTAACTTTTAATAAAATTAAATATTTATATAATAATATTTATATAATATTTAAATTTTTATTAAAGATTAGGGTTTACGTGAAAGAGTGATGGAGTGTGGGAGGAGCAGATGGACGAGTGACGGGAGAGGAGATTGGGAGACGGAGGATGGCAGACCGTGGAGAGGGTTGAATCGTGGGCTGGGAGGGATATGATGGTGTATGATTGGAGGAGGGAGATGGGTGATTGGAGGTGGAAGTGTAGTAGAAAGTGGGGGCACGGCAGTGGAGAAGGGATGAATGGAAGAGAGTGGAATAGGCATAGGGATATCGCAAGATGACTACACGTGAGATGGTGAGCGCGTAGGAGAGTGTGGAGAGGATAGGCTTGATGGATGAAGCAGCAGAGCGCATGGGAGATAAACCGCAATGAAGAGGAGAACGACGGAAAGGCAAGTGTGGGGTACACAAGAAGAGGGAAGGTGCAGCGGTGGCGGAAGGTAGTGATGAAGGGCAAGGCGGCAGTGGAATGAGGGTGTTGTGAGGAGAATGGTGGACGAGCGGTGCTGTGCACGCAGGAGGGTGGACGAAGGGCAGGAGGAATGGGAGTAGTGGAGTAGTGGGGGTGGGGGAAGGCATGGATGGAAGTGCAGCAGGTGAATGGATGGAGGGAGCAGGGAAGTAGCAGTGTGGAAGGCGGGGAAGGGCGCGATGGAGGGAGATGGTAGGGATGATGAGTGGGATGTGGTGGAGTGCAGTGTGGATGTAGCAGAGAGGGGATGCGATGGTAGGGTATGAAATAGTGCATGCGGAGAGCATGCAGTAGGAGAGGAAAGTGCAAGATTGGGGAGGAGTAGGGGGGGCAGTGGAGAGGGGGAGGAGCTGGAGCGCAAGGTAAAGGAGAGTCATAGTACTCATTTTGTCATCCAAGTTTTTTTGTTTTTTGTTCAGGATGTCAAATACCAAATGCAGCAACTGTATCCGGTTGGATGTTAATAGTTGAATCTGACTCTCAAATTGAATGATAAAATGATAATATATTAGATGATGATGATAAATTTACAATAAGCTCGCCTTTATAGGGCTTGAGAAATCATAACGAAGGGTTACGACCTTTCACTAGTAACCTAATAATCTATTAATTTATAAATAACAATATTAATTAAATATTCATAGCAGTTGATAGCAACATGGGCATACGTGAAGGGCAAGCCATGATGGAAGATTCGCTACCAAGTGCCAGCTAGCTCGATGAGCTGGAAACTGTAACCATTTTTGGTAAACCTAAGGGTTTTTGGCATGCGCATTGTAAAGACATGACCTACGGGCATGATCTATAAATAAGGCATGATTTTGTAAGGGAAGGGTTACTCTTCAGTTTTGATTAAGTACTGATTATTGTAGAATCTTAAGCTTGGAAGCCATTGTAAAGGCTCTGCAGCTGAGTGCGCAGAGACCTATCTGAGGGAGAAGAGAGTCTGCAGCTGAGTGCGCAGACTAAGAATGGTTGTACCCTTCCCATAAAGATCAATATTAACAACTATTCTTAGGGATGTAGCCTCCATCCGGGGGGTGAACCACGTTAATTCCTGTATTATGTGATTGTTGCGTGTTTATGATTGTTTATTTGCTTAGTATGAAGGTTAATACCGCATTTATCTATTATGTGATTGCTTTTATATGTAGTCACCACAGAGAATGGGAATAATATGTCAAGTGATACATGTATGGGTGAATGTTAGGTATTCAACAAGTATAAGTCTATGAATGAATGAGTATGCCAACTAATCACACAGTGGAACCTTGAACTTAAGCGCAGCGTTTGGGCATGTAGTTTATAGGCTGTACTCATTTGCATACACCGTAGCGATAAACCCTTGAGTATTTTGAATGCATAAGGAATGGTAGCTTGGTTAAAGTTGGACAGCCCCGAATAGCCATGCAGTCCCGTATATGCATCGTTCCTAATTCGTGCTGCGAGGTAAGTTGTCAATAACTTACCTGCTCTAGGCAGGAGATAGTCCATACCGCGCAGTTCTTGGGCGCGCTGGTCATGCAAGTTCCAAATCCCAACAAAAGCATCTGACGCGGGATAGAGACTCCGCGCAGTTTCCTATCTGCGCCAGTCTGCAAGATATTGCATTGCTTATCCTTCTTCCCGCTCTCACATCACCAGGATGCGGAAATTTGATTTCGCATTCACCTCCTTAGCTTCGCCTCAGGTGAGACCTTAGGCTGCGTGCAGTCTGTTGCCAAAAGGGCCAGTGAATAGAGGTTTTGTTGGTTCCTTGAACCGCGAATTACCTGGGTCTACACTGGAAACGTCAAGAAGGTGATATACAACCAACAACTAATATGTTCTGGGGGGGATCATTCTGTAGAGGCCAAAAGAGAATTCATGCAAGATTTTTCCAAAAACCCTCTTTTTCAAATAGTAAAATGCATCATTTATGTTGGTTTAACAGATGTGGAAGAAAAACTATTGGCATGGGATCATAACACAGATAGTGAGTATAGGATGTCCATGAAATTCATTCAAAGGTTCAAATTTATACACAATGAATTTGAACAAATATGTGGTGGGGATACATGAAAATTTTATGCAAATTTCCGAAAACAATGTTGTATGGAAATAGGTTTCTCGATTAAAGAGGACAATGTGAAACAAAAAGGTTTGAGAGGAAGTGATGCATTCAAAGATGCAGATAACTATTTTTAGTTTGAATTTAGAATGGGGTCAATATGGGATTTGATTGATGATATATTTATCATGTGGGAGAATATTGGCATAAAAAATCAAAAGTTAAAAAAATAAAGCAGCTGCATGGAGTAGTGGTCAAGGAGGTCTTGACGTCAAGATTTTTCCAGAAGATATGACTATAAAAACTTGGATATCATTGCAAGGTGTGAAGGATGAAACACATGTATATATATACAATATTTCCACATGTAAATTCAGGTGAATTATCCACAGAGAAAATGTGCAATGAATTTGAAAAGTAAGTTTGTAGATTGTTTTTATGTTTTAAAGTTTATTTTTTGAGTTTAAGATGTTTTATTAATTAAGCATTGTGTTATATTATTAGATACGATTGTAAACATCATTTATTTTTACATCATGTAGTCATAAGGTTTACATGAAAATAAAATAGGATATGATTATAATGTTGGGTGAGAAGAGTTGGGATGATGTCAGTTCCAACTATTCAAACTCAAGCTCCATAGAAAACTGAAAACATTTTCTTATTGCAGACAAAAAGGTATGTTGATTTATGATATAATCTATTTTATTTGTTTGTAAGTCAATTCATTTCTATTTTATTACTTATAGATATATTTTTTTCAAATATTCCAAAGAAGACTACAATATCATAGTCTTTCAAAATTCATATTCAAGGAGCCAAAATAGAATGACAAAGAAGACAACATCTTGCGAACGTTGAACTTGATGATACCATTGATCATCACATTTGCAATGGGTTTGACACTGTGCAATATAAAATAATTTTCGGTGATTGTGAAAACATTGAAAATCTTGTTCTTAAAAATGAGTACTCCCTAGTTATTGCCGATATCCCTTATGGATACAATATTAAAAAAATTACTTATGAGTGTGAGCCTTATACTTACCAATCATCCAATAAAGTGGTTTCAGGATTTATGGATTTCACAACATCACCTCTATGGATATTTCTTTTTATTCCATTCAGAAGTACAAGGAGGAGTAGTGCTAACAACCTTCAAGGGTAAATCAAACTCAAGGAAACAACTTTATTGGTAAGATATTTGCAGTGTATTATTAAGCATTTGAATTTAGAAATCAAATTTATTTTTCAATAATATAATTAGATTCTTATTTATTTTTGTTACAGGCATAAGCCTAATATTCATAGCTCCGGTAGTGATCCATTTATGAGTGATACTAAAAAAATGCATCTTGCATGTTGGACAAAATATGAGACCTGTGAATCTCTTTTAATCAATGAAAAGGGTGAAGGCAAATATTGTCACATATTGACTTATATTGCAATTGTTGAAAAGTTGACATATTAAGAAAGGGATTTGAAAGGAGAGATTGTAAACATATACCATAAGCCATAAGCATTGATTAATTATCTCATAGATACATTTTCAAAAGAAGGACATTGGGTTTAGATTTGTTCTTTGGATGAGGTAATATTTATGATATTACATATGAAACTAGTGCCATTAATCTATACTATTTAATCTATATTTTTTAAATTTATGTTTCATTATTCTATTTAACTTTATTTTTTTGTATGTGGTGGTTAGATACAAGAATAGCATGCTCATGACAAAAAGGAATAAATTGCATATCCATTGATAATGATTCACTACAATGCAATTATATCAAGAAAAGAATTAATGCTATGAAATTTCTTCCTGATGAAATGTAGAAAGTTGGTATGAAGAAAGGAGAATTTAGTGAGTCACTTGTGGCAAAGATGTCAAAAGAGCCTCAACCACCATTAAAAGGGATGTTTAGAAATGATCACTTTTGGCATTTTGTAGAAGTAGAGGACCCAATGGAAGAACACATTGAGGTCTAGGAAGAGAGCTAATATGCAAAAAATGTTGATTTCGATGAATATTTCGGCCTACATGATATTCTTCATTAGTTTCATGCCGCTGAGGAAAATGTCAAACTTGACAAAATTTTGATAAGATATTTTTGTAATGTTTTGAATTTAAGATTTTATTTTGAGAATAAATATTACGTTTTTAATATGTTATTTACAAATATATGGTATATTTTTTGTTGAGTTTATGCGAATAATCACTTTATGGAAAATAATGTTAAATAGTATCATTTGTATACATAAAATAGCCGAAATTAAGTTAAAATGGTTTGATATGTCTTTATTTTCTCATTTATTTTACAAATTTGCTCAAAAATTGACTTATTTAAGAGAAAAGTTTAAAGAAAAAACTTCCAAAATGTATATATGTTTCATTCTAACTAGCTTCTAAATGTTAAAAAAAATAAAAAAAATGTATATACTTTTTCATTATAACTAGCTCCTAAATGTATATTTTTTTGTAAATTTGAAAAAACACATCTATAAATAAAACTTATAGTTTTTTTATGACTAAGAAGTTTCAAAATCGCAAAAAAATGTCTCAAAATGAAAAATGGTGCTACAAATATACACCCTTTTTGAAACAGACGTAAAACAACTACTAAAATTGACCCCCCAAAATTGAGAACAATGTCGGGTTCTCGTTAAGTTGTATAACTTATTATATATAAGTTGTATGTATGTATGTATGGAGGTAAGTACATTAAATATAAATGTATATTAGAAAACATAACTAATGAAAATAATTAGTTTTACAATTTCTTTTTAAATACACTAATTAATTTACAAAAACTAAATTTTTAAAAAAACGTAACTAATTTTTTAAGGGTTTAAGAGTTTTTCGACCCTACCTACTCATTTGGAGGTCATGGCAACAAGAGAGACTCATTGGTGGTGACTGTTTGCACGATGGCTTGAAAAACCCTCGTTTGAGCTCGCAAACCCTTGGTCAAGTTGTTTCTGATACCTCTTTTGAGACTTTGAATAGTATCCACCATGATAGTAAGCCACTGGCAGTTGTTTTATAGTTTTATAACACTTTTCAGGAGCTCGATCGAGATATTGTCTTGATCAAGAAATTATATTGATCAAGCTCCTAACCCTCGATCAAGGGTTTTATCAAACCCTTGGTCGAGAAATAGAGCTCGATCAAGGGTTAATGAGAGGATTTATCGAGAGTTTTTAATTAGCTCGATCGAGTGCTTTGTTAATCCCTTGATAAATATTTTAAAAATTTGATCGAAGGCTTAACAAAATCTTGATCGAGCTCCTTTTTTTTGCACTCTGCTTGCCAAAAAGTGTTACCCATATTCATGGGAACACCCAACAACCTATACCTAGAAATAGTGTTGGAAATTCCCAATGGTTCTTCTTTATTTTTCCAAGACCGCTGTCCCAAGATGAGAAGGAAGATCCTTCCTAGTATTTCCTCCTTTATCGTTCTCCCTTCACCTATGATAGAAATTCACTTGCCTCCACATTAGATTCTCTATTTAGAGATTCTCATTTAATGTATCGAGGGTGTATTGCATAGACTATTTTGGGCATGTCCTAACTAGAGGAAGGAGCTTTCCGAATTCTCCCATGATATTTCTCAATATTAGCACCCTTTACTCTCTTTTGATCTCAGACTCGTACATTCTTTCCTTTGAGGAGCATAAGTTCGATATGGTAAATCCATTCTTAATTGTGATTTGTCAAAATGAATTCATGATTAAATGAGACATTATCAATCCTAGAACTATCCTTGTTGTCATAGAAACTATCTATAATATCGTCAATGATAAAAGTTTCATTCTTGACCCATGGGCCTATTAAGGATTCAACAAATTTGAGACTCTTGAGATACTTTTCATTATTTCCCTCAAGATAGTGGACATGCATTTTTTGGTACTTCTAGGAGATTTGGAGTGCAAAATCCTCCTTGGTTTGATGTGATGATGGTTACCTCATATGCCTTCACATGTGAGTTGTTGTTCTTCCACAAAGGAAGTGATTATTCCTTCTAGTGAGATTCTACTCCTTTCTCTCATTTTCCTAAATCTAGTGATATAACTTGTAATGGTATGAATGGTTGATAGTAGATATTGGTCAATGGTGACATTGCATTTGATATGAGTGATTGGTTTTGTAAATCCATGAAAGAAACTTGTGCAATTTATCAATTTGTTTATGAATATGAAAATTTGAACCAATATAGAAGCAATGGGAATGGGGATGATGATGATGGTGAGAATGAGCACGGGGATGATGACGGTGAAAATGAGCATGAGGGAGATGATGGTGACATTGGGCATAGGGATGAGGATGGTAATGGTGACAATGAGATAATGATACAATGGGGATGGTGATGGTGACAATGAGCATGGTGATGATGAAGCATGATGGTGATGGTCACAGTGGGAACGGTGATGATGAAGCATGATGTTGGTGGTCACAATAGGAATGGGGATGGTGATAGTGACAATGATGATGATGGTGCCGATGTTGAAAATGGGTGTGAGGATGCAAATGGTTTTGGTGAAAAATGGGCACGATGGTGATGGTGGAAATGGGAATGGTGATGGTGACAATGGGCATTACGATGACGATGATGAACCAAATGTCAATGGTAATGCCAATAACAAGGAGGATGACAATCTTATGGTGACAATAAAAATGAGAATTCAAGTAGACCATCAGGATCACTTCTAATACTAATGGTCTCCAATAATTTCTTGTGTTCAAAGTAAGGTAGGAAGTATCATGCCTTTGATGAGTTATTCATTGGTATTCCTTGTAGTTGGAGGTCGGTACAACCAACTAAATTTTTACAAGTATTCTTGAGTTGTCCTACACACCCATTAGAAAAAATCTAATGCTGATCCATATTTATGTTACTCTTCTTCAAGTGATCATAGAACATTTGAAATCAATGTTGTACATATGCTAAGTCATGTCACTTATTGTCACTTATGTAGAAGTGGCATTCCTTAAAAATAACTTAGTTTTCTTCATTTCTATTTGGCCAATGCATGTACTTGATATGGAACATTATGTTGAATTTCTCCAAGTGATAATACTAGATTTGAATCTCTTTTTGAGGGTGAAGGGTGTAGTCCTCAGCAAATTCAACCATTGATAGGATAGTTCCAATAGGAAATGTATCTCTGCATAATCTAAAATGGTTGTCCTTCCATCAAGCTACATGGCTATGTTGAACATAGTGTTGGGTCTTATTGAAGAATTCCTTGATGAATTCGTGGACTCAGACCTGGTAGAACAACAATAAAGAAATATATATGTCAATACATTATTACATATAAAGTGTAAGCATAAATCAAATATAGTATTTAATTACTCAATACGAACCTAGGAAGTGACCAACTATACATTTTTTCTTTCATTCCATTCATCAATATCATACATCACATATTTGAATATTTGGAAATCAACCTCCATCCAACCCTATTCATACTCATCACTCACATGGATGCACTTGCGTAGTAATAACATTCCACTACACTTGGTGCATGTTCCATCTAAGAAATATTTTTGATAAATGTACAATCCTCTATCCTTGTACACAATATGGTATGAATGAAGTCTCTAGATGATGTTGGAGGAAATATAGCTGAGCATTCTTGCACAAAGGTGTTATGCAAAACATGAAATATAGATATATATGTGTCATAATAATTTAATAATTGTATTCAATGTGGTATCGACAACAACATGTGTTACATGTTGTGTTTACTCTAACATACCAAGGATTTCATTTCTTGAAAGATCTTTGGCCCAAGTTAAGCTGATTATATGCATTCCAGAATCTCTCATACAATTATGTTTGTGTCATGTAAAGAAAGTGTTTGATATGTGGTTCACATTTCATTGAACCCTTTCTCAATTTCAATACATCCTTTTGTTTGGAAGAAGGCATAGTGTTATCATGCCAAAAATATTGCACTAGTCCCTTGACTGCTCCTATCAACTTCATTTCAGAACAAGGTATCCTACAAGTGAAGGCCCACAAATTAGTGTGGCATCCTGTGTCGATGATATCTCATCTAATAGAATAATTTCGAAGGGTTTTAACATTGCATTTCATGATATGGGATGTTTCTTTGAGTAACCATCGTTGCCTTGTGATCTTGCTAATGATTGATTATGACAAGACACGTTGAGATGCATTATGGTCTTAAGAATGTGTTTTCAGACCAATCTTTTGGAAAGCTTCAACAAGGTTTATAACAATATGATTTGTTGTTTCCAAAAATATAACCATTTGAATGCCTAAAATTCTTCTAACAACACTCAAACTCCTATATTTCAGCAATGAAAAAAATAATTGACATTTTGTTGGATCAGATTTTGATTTGAAATATTGTTTAATAATGTTGAAAGATTGATAATGAATGGTTTAGTTAGGTAACTTACCTTCAAGTGATGCTAGACCAATTTCATCCACCTGAATGCGCTTAGGATTTTTTTGGCGTACACTTTGCAATGGTGGCATGGAAGATGAGCTCATATTTTCCCACTCTTGACTTCTCAATTGTGGAGTTAAAATCGTGGGAGGAGATACAAGGTGCTCAAGGATTGTTTCCAAAATGTCAGGTTGTTGAACAAGATGTTGCACTATGGGAACTTCATTTTCAGTGGGTATTGCATATGTTTCCTCTCTAGATTCATTCGCAATGTAACCAAATTCAAGTAGTATTTCATTTTTGTCATCCACAACTTGTTCTAATGGGTTATTAATTGGAGTTTCATCGGTCATGCTATAATTTAGTTGCTCCTTTGCTAAAAACCTATAATCTTCCATATTTATCCTTTCCTTTTCTCTTGATTCATTGACAAATTCTATGGGATGCATTTTCCTTGAGGTCTTTCTTTTCCGGTTACATTGGATACCCATGTTTAAATGAGTGTCAATTACAATGAGATAATTACACAAATTCTCTTCCAATTAGATAGTTCAAGATAGTAGTTTTTTTCACCAATCTCATACACTGTCATTCAAATACACAAGAGTTGACTTGGAAATAGTGAATGTGAGAAAGATTTTATTCCAATTACAAAAATTTACTTATATTAGAATTTCACAATTTCACTTCTATGAGAGTAGTTAAAGAGACCATTTCTTCACCAATTTTACAAATTCTCTTCCAAATACATAGTTAAAGATATTAGATTTCTTCACCAATTCCATACGCTCTCATTCAAATACACAACATTTGGCTTGGAAGTAGTGAATTTGAGAAGGATTTTGTTCCAATTACAAAATTTTACATATATTGGAATTTCACAATTTCACTTATATCAAAAGAATTCAAGAGTATATTTCTTCACCAATTGCATACACTCTCATTCAACCATACAACATTTGGCTTGGAACTAGTGAATGTGAGAATATTTTTTGTCCAATTAGACAAATTTACTTGTATGAGAATTTCACAATTTCACTTCTATGGAATAGTTTAAGAGGCCATATCTTCCCCAATTTAACAATTTCTCATTCACATAAACAATATTTGTCCTTTACAACACAGAAGAAGACATCAAATTATTTCCCACTCACTGATTCTCCTTTGCAATCAAAACACAATGAAGATCAAGCTTGTTTTTCACACTGTTGCTCTTCATTGTCTGCAAAATTTCATGGTAATTTAATTTATGTAGTATGATTTGTGCATGCTATTTTTCATAAGTGCACATGCATTCAAGGAACGCACATGCGATTTTGATCCTAACAATTATTCCATTCAATGCCTCACCTTCCACCATGCCCATTAAGGGCATGTAGTAATGGTAAAAACAATGCTCAGGAGCACAAATGCATGATTTTGTTACCTATTTTATTTGTTTACACTTTATCTCTAATGTGTGGTGCTTCAATGTAATAGTAATAGTGTGTCAATGTAATTCTAAAGGAATGTAGATAGAACCCATATCCCCGCTTAAAAACAAAGGATTCTCTTAGGAGTTCATGTGTGGTGGTTGGATGCATTGTCAATAGCCCCATGTGCCTAGAAGATTTTTTTAGGTCCCAAATATTGGTATTTTCCCCTTGAAAATATGTATGGACTTGAGAGACATACTTAGTCCTAGAATAGTCCTAATGGGACTAATATCCCTAGTTAGAATCCAAAGATTCCATGGAGAGTTCAATTGTTCTTGCTTAATGGGTTGTTATGGGACCTAGATGCCTAGATGATTCCTTGAGGACCCAATGCCTCATTTTCCTCTATAGATCATGTGCAAAGCCGTGACACCCATATCTAGTTTTATAAAATTCCTAATGATGACCATATTTCCATTTGAATTCCAAATATCCCCTTAACAAATCATCTATGGTGTTTCTATGTTTCATTCATGGAAATTGAGCCCTTGATGCTAGTTAATGAGCCTCATTACTAAGATCTCTCAATCAACCATGGTTAATTTCTCAACACCCAAGCCTACTGCTCAAAAGATACAAATGTGGACCATATCCTCACTTGGACCAAGGATACCATTAGGAGATCGTGTCACCATTCAAAGTGGTGCTCTTAGTTCTAGATGTCTAGAACCTTACTTTATGGCATAGGGCATGAATTTCCTTCCCCAGACTTGTCCAAAACACGACAACCAATGCTTAGTTCTAAAACCCTTATAATGGAGCACATATCCTCTCTTAAATATGGCATATATCCCCAAAAGGGGTCATATGTGGTGGTTCAAGGAATTGTTCATGGCCCTCAAGCCTTAGAATCTAATATTAGTGATTAAGTTCTAAGTTTCCTCCCCTAACAATTTTCAAACTATAGATACCCATAATAAGTTTGAAGTAGGATGTATGGAAGATTGCTTTATATATTAAGGATGATGTTACTCCCTTAACCTTATCTAGGGCACCAGAACCCATCCTTTGTTCTCAAAACCTTCTAATGGTTCCTATATCATTACTCAAAGGATAAATATACCATGAAGAGGACATGTGTATTATCTCAAGGCCTTGGTCATGGCCCTTGAGATTTAGAATCTACATTTTAGACCTAATGCCCAAGTTTCATGAGTTGGGATTAGTCTAGGCATCATTAACAATACATAGTTCACAAACAACTATAGTGCTTTCAATATTACCACTCAGAGGTGAAGGATCACCTTGGTATATCACCATGTACTGTGTTGGATTGGAATTATTATTGTCCTTAGATGTATGCAATACTTATTTAGGGACTAATTCCCATGTTTCCTCCCTTGACCATCTTGAGGGAACCATGAACCATCCCTTATGCTCGAAAATTTATAACAATATATATATCCCTTCTTGGGGGGAAATATATCCTCAAGAGGTCATGTGTTTTAGGTCAAGGCTTCATTCTTGGTCCTGGATTCCTATAATATTAATTCAATGCTTAAGGACCTTGATAATCATACCTATTATTCAAATCCTTGTAATTTCATTAGTATTCCCACTCAAAGGTGAATAATATCCCAAGTAGGTCATTTTTGGTGGTTCGATGCATTGTTTTGGGTTATAGGTGACTAGAACCATCCATTAGGTTCAAAAGCTTGTGTTTCCTTCCCTTCCCATGTCAAGGAAATAAAGACCCATTTTTATTGTTAAAAACCTAATAATGGAACCCATATACCCACTCATAGGAGAAGGATACCATTAAGAGGTCATATGTGGTAGTTCAAGGAATCTTTCTTTACCCTAGATTCATAGATACTTCATCTAAGACTTAAGGCCCAAGTTTCTTTCCCTCCATATTCCCCTATATCCCTTCCCCCCTCTCTCTCCCCATATTCCAAGGTCTCTTCCCCCCTCCTCTATCACCCTCTATCTATGACTTCCTCTCCCTCATTCTCTCTCCCTTCCTATGTCACTCTCTCTCTCCATTCATATCTTCATCTATATCACCCTCCTTTTTGTTTCTCTTTACCTCCATCACTCTCTCCATCCCACTCCCCACCTCTCTCTCTAAACCTTCTATCTCCCACTATACCCCTTATTTACCTCTACCCCTGTCTCTTTCTCTCTCTCTATCTCTGTCCCTCTCTCTCTGCCTCTCTCTCTCCCTTCATCTCTTCCAATATTTTTCCCAACCTCTTTGTTTCTCTCTACCTACATCACTCTCTCCTTCTCAACTCCACATCTTTCTCTACCTCCCTATTGTTTATACCTACCTCTCTCTCTCTCTCACTCCCTCTTTGACTCTCTCTACCACCATCACTAGATCGCATTATCTCTCCCTTGATCCCTCTTTCTCTCCCCCCATTTCCACCTCTAAACTCTAAATATTTTCTCTCCAACTATCCCCCTCTCTACCTCTACCCCTCTCCCTGGATTCTTTTCCATCCATGTTTCTCTCTCAGACCTCGAGAAACACTTGAAAGACCCAAACACACTAACATCAAGAGGTTTCAACTTATGAGTAGTATGTGCAAGTAAGGTCAACAAGTCAATGCCCAACCTGTTTTCCCCCTCAATGGTATGTATAACTATGTGGTTACCATGGTCATCGAAAATAAGAAAGTGTCTATTTTTCAGGTAAGACACTGCCATGTATAGATATTTCAAAGTGACAAATACAATTCAAGAACAGTTCTTTAATGGTCCATCCATGCATATTTGTAGTCATGCATGCTCCTAGTTCATAATTCTAGATATGGTTTTTTAGCTGACTCTTTCCCTTGAACAGATAATACCCAAGAACTGATGCACCGATTGAATTTACACAACACATAATGGTTATCCACTCCCTTCTCTTAGGCATAATTTTTGGCACATTCTTTCTCCCTCTATTGACAATTACCTACAAGCCACAATTTTTTTTTTGTAAATAAACATTATATTACAACAGGAGAATTACAACTTGTCAAATAGAGTCATCTAAAAAAGGCATACCCGACTCAAAAATGCCAAACAGGAAACCAAGCAAAGAATGAAATACTAAATTGTCAACCAAAAACGTCCCAGCTATAGTCAGCCAAACATGACTCACAGTATAAACATTCAGTTAGAGAGGTGCAAGTATCAGTGAAACTAGACATAACTCCTAAGCATTATAGACCACATAAATCGAAACCAAGAACGCCTGCAGAGTCCACAAAAAACACAGAAAAGTAGGAATTTAAACATGAATAACAGGCATGTTGCCCCTACCAGCTTTGTCCTGATTCCTCTTCATATCAGTAGGCTTGGTTTTCTTGTTGTCAGCCTTAGTAATGATCGTTGTGGAACTCCTGGTAGCCCTGCTTCCGCTACCCGACGGACCCCCTTCACCTGGTCCCTTGATGACGAAGGTAATGCCCAATTGCTTAGTTATGGAGTCGATCTTCATATGCATAACCCTGTTGTCTGAATTGTCGGCCTTCCACGACCTCAGAGGCTCCACATCCCCTTTGATTTTGTTGTGAAAATCCATTAACACATTAGCCATCAAATTTTTTGTCACCCAATATGTCATCACGATTCTCTCTTAAGCAGAGGCCCGTCCAGCGATGGTTCTAGGGTCAGTCACCCATTCCTCCACCTCGCGCCTAACATCCTACATAGGTAGAGCCCGCACCGTCTCCCACAAACCCTTCTCAACTGACTCCAGCTCATCCCTTATCAACGGTGGAATGCGTCCATTAAAGAATGCCGTAGACTTCTGGGTTCTGGACTTGGTGGAAGCACAAGTCACTCGCCATGTGCGGGCAGAGGACTCCGGGAGTGTATCCTCTGCATTTTGAATCTTTCCCTCAACACCCTTGGAGCTCACAAGGATAATATTGCGTTTCGGCACCATGAACAGATCCCTCAGCTGATCAGGTCGATGATATAGCGAGAACCACTCGCACTCACACTCCCAATTACAAAAGGAAATCTCGCTCAGACTACTGGCACAGGAATAGTAAGCATAGGTGGAAGAAAAGCTGGGGAGTAACTCCAGATATAAATCTCCATGCCTCATGATGAGGGTGATGGTGAATTTATGAGCTCCTATCATACTTAATAACTCATTAATCAGCAGCTCGAGCTTCCCACGCTGAAGAATGAATAAAATGCTAGTGGTAATGTACCAAAACTAGGTTAGGTACCTGTCTACAGGCTTTCGGATCTTGGCTTTGTACCTGTGTAGGATATCGTCAGATTTCAAGATGATGGTATGTCTAAGTCTCATGATTCACATGCTTCAGGCACGAGGCATCCTCGATTCTACCCCGGTACGATAGCTGGCTTCATTATGGTTCCTGGGTCGCCTCCATGCCACCTGTCTGCTCCTGACCACGTCACCTTGAGCCAGGTGGTTGCAATTGGCTAACCAGGGTTCATGGCTAAAATATGCCAGTGTACCAATGACCATGGTCCTACCATCCTCAATCCCGATATTTGTGAAAAGATCCGCCACTTTGCTGGCTTCGCGTTTAACATGGCTAAAGGAGATGGCCTGTTGAGTGGCTAGGAGCGTCCCCAGGTGGTCCAATATGGCCATCAGGTTCGAACTCGATGAAACTTTCTCCACAGATTAGCCACTTAGCATTCTCCTAGACATGTGGATGATAATATGGGAATCACCTTCCAGTGTAACCGAGAACCAAGCATTTCTATGCACCAGTTCGATCCCCCAAATCAGTCCCTCCAACTCGGCCACATTGTTCGAGTCAATGCCAACAAAACCAAAGAAAGCCATCAGGATTATCCCTGACGAGTTCCTGCACACCCCTCCAAATCCACTAGACCCTGGATTGCCACGCGATGCCCCATCAAAATTGATTTTGAGACCAGGGGGATGGGGTGGTTACCATTGGTTCGGGATAATGGGATGACAAATTCTCTCCTTTTTCCATTTCCCTTTCAGATCGGAGCTGGTTAGACCCCAACCTACCGCAATCTGTAGATCGCCAACCGCTAAAACCTTATCCTTGTCATCCCACTATTGACTCCTAATGGTGTCCTTCATGTTATTCACCAGGTTCCCCCAGACAGCATGCTCTCTGTTAGAAATGTTCCAGAAGATGCGACCATTCCTTTCCTTCCATATGGACCAGATCACCATACCAGGAAACATTGACTAGAGGGAACTAATGATTGGATTCTGAAAGGCTTTAATATACCAATTCTTCAGTGTTTGATTAGGCTCCCGCTGATCCTGTTACTGCGTCTGAAGATCAAAGCCCCATTTTCCCAAAGGGTGGAGGCAAAGGGGCAAGAGTCCAATAGGTGGCCGGTGGATTCTTCTGAATTGAGACAGAGGATGCAACGAGAGGATCGAAAGATCCCTCGTTTCCTCAAGTTCTCACTAGTGAGAATTCTGTGCCAAGCTACGAGCCAACAAAAGGTAGAAATTTTGGGCCATTTTTTCATCCCCTAGATTTTCCCCTAGATACTATTCGCATCCTCTTCCGGAATAGAACACAAAGCATAAGCTTCCTTGATATTGAAGATGCCTTGCTGGGAAAATCCCCAACGCATTTTATCAGGGGTAATGTTGAGCCTAATGAGCCTCTCCTTAAGGGTAGAGGAGAAGGATAGAAGGGTCTCAGCCGGAATGAACTCCCCCCATCCCCTGTGATCCAACCACTACCGAGTGCCATCTAGACTTGGTTGTTCCTAATAATGGTGCACTTTAGTTTTGCCTTCAGCCACTCCAAGGTCCCTGATGGGCTGCCATCTAAGATCATCACTGAGCTTAGGAAACTGCTTCCATGAGTCTTCCCAAAAGTTAGCCACATTCCCGTCGTGAATCTCCCAAAAGAAATAATTTTGGACAAGTTTGCGCCCCGCAAAATCCTTGGCCCAGATATGAGATTCGATCTGTTCCTCATTAAATTTGATCAGGCTCCCTTGCGATATACCCCTAGCATACTTGATCTACCATAGAGAGGCACAAGGTTCACCTCTATGATTGCACCATCTCCACCATATTTTAGAGCCAAATACATCACTTAGGGTCTCAGGATCCCTCACCCCTAAACCCCCATGAGTCTTGGGTTTGCATAAGTGATCCCAACCAACCAGTGCAAATTTGTCCTTAGCCTCTCTACCACCCCAAAGGAAGTTACGCTGAATACCATGAATTTATCTGAGAACGGACTTTGGGGCAGAGAGCATGGAGAAAAGATAGACATGCATTTCATAGAGCACCACTTTGACTAACACCAGTCTGCTAGGAAGATTTAGGGATAGAGAGTCTAGTTGTGTAGTTTGCATCTCATTCTATCCAGTAAGTCTTTCCAAGAGATCCTGCGGATCGTGTCGTCCTCCAGCGGAGCTCCCAAATACTTAGAAGGTAGTGTCCCACGAGCAAAACCATGGATTCTAATGATATTGCGTTGGGTGAGGCTAGGAGTATTAAAGAAGAAAACCTGTGATTTTCTAGGATTGACTTCCAGCCCCGAAGCTTTTGCAAACTGATCAAGACTCTTTTTGAAAACATGAGCCTCTTGGACTGAAGGGTTCCCCATAAGCATAGTGTCATCCACAAATTGTTGATGCGTCTTCTTTTCCATGCCCTCATGGAATTTGAGCCCTATGAGCTCTCCCAAATCGGCATTAGACTGCAGAATCCGCCCAAGACCCTCCGCCATAAGAATGAACATAAAAGGGGAGAGGGGGTCTCCTTGGCGAATACCCTGGGATGCTTACAAAAGCTTAGTGGGTGAACCATTTAGGAGGATGGAATAGAAGGGGCAAGAGACCAGATTCATGATCCATGCAATCCAATATCTGCTAAAACCAAAAGCCTTCAATATGCTTCTCATATACTGCCAGCTTAGTTTATCATAGGCCTTAGCAATATCTAATTTAACAAGCATGCCAGGTTTTTTAGTCATCTTAAGGGAATGCATGGTCTCATGAACCAGAATTATGCCATCAACAATCTGTCTACCTTCCACAAAACCAGATTGCTCAGGACTGATGAGGATGGGAAGAAGGGGCTTCGGCCTATTGGCAATAACTTTGGAGATAATTTTATAGATCACATTGCATGGGGCTATTTGTCTGAACTTGCCTGGAGTGTCTACACCCTCTTCTTTCGGGACGAGAGATAAGAAGGTAGTATTGAAAGATTTTAAAACCCCACGGCTACTATGAGATTCTTCAACAATCTGATGAACCTCACCTTTAATTAGATCCAAAAAGTGATGGAAAAAATCAGTTGTGAAGCCATCCAAACTGGTAGCTTTTCCCAAAGCCATCTGGTTCATAGCCTCCTCTACCTCCATCATAGAAACGGTTTTGCATAATTTCTCATTGTGATCTCTAGTCACCGAGTTGGGTATGAGTATGGTAATTTTGGTAATATCCTAGCGGTGATCAGTCTGATCCTCTTTGAGAATAAATTCAAACTGGTGGACCAACTCCTCTTCAATATCGCCTCTGGTATGCACCTGAGCCCCATCGCTTTTTCGAATCTTGAGAATTTTAGACCTGTGGCAATTTTGAATGACAGAATTATGGAAAAAAATTGTGTTCCTTTCCCCTTCTTGAAGCCACTGGTTCAGCGACTTTTGTTTCCAATATATCTCTCCCGCACCTTAAGACGCTCTAGAAGACAATGTTCCTGATCATGGACATGCTCATTCCTTCCGGAATCCATGCCATTCCTATAAATGAGGTCAAGGTCCTCATTCAGTTTCTTCTTGTCCTGAAGTATGTTGCCAAAATCCTCCTTGTTCCAGGTGTGGATCCTAGATTTCCGGGCCTTCAATTTCTGCTGAAATTGGTACATGCCAGATCCCTTCACGTGAACCAGCTCCTACCACCATTGACCCACCAAGTCCTTGAAGTCTTTATGGTCCAACCAAAATTGTTCAAAACGAAAGGGTCTGAAAAGGAAGGAAGTCAAGAGATCCCCAGTTCAAACTTACCAGCCAATGATTAGAGCCTGCAGACGGAAGGACATTGGCATGAACTTCGCCCATTCCCTTTGTAATATCCTCCGTTGTCAGAAATATATCCAGTCTAGAGGAAAACAGGTGTTCCCATCCTTGTTTATTGTTCCACGTGAACCATCCATTTCCAGTTTCCACATCAACAAAAGGACTAAGGCCAAGAAAATCCCTAAATTTTTCTTGGAATCTATCCAGAATCCTACGACCTCCCTTTTTCTCATTGGGGGAAGAAATGAGGTTGAAATTGCCACCGACAATCCATGTCCCTTCCTCAGCCTATGTGGAGAGCCTTTCCAAGAAAAAAATGAAAGCATCCTTGTGGGGGGCGGCACTTGATCCATAGACATTCACCAAAGATCCAGATATCCCTGAATTATGCATAGCAAAGTCAACCGTTAGGGAGAAATGGGTGGCCCTCCAGTTAGAAAGAGTGATCTAGTTTGGTCGCCAGATAACCACCAAGCCACCGGACATACCAAAGGAATCAAGTGCCATGACCTCCGATCCCTTCCAAATTTTTTTGCTACTTTGTCCATAGTAGAAGACAAACATTTGGTTTCCTGTAAAAAAAGAACATCAGGTCTTTTCTGTTTTATCTTGCGAGCCAATGTTTTTATTTTACGGGGATGATTGCACCCCCTGCTATTCCAGGTTATGATCCTCACTGGGTAAGTTGAATTACTTTAGAGAAGGCTTCCCGGATCGTTGGGTACTATTCAGACTCGATTAGTTTAACTCCTATTTCTGCAATTCGCTGCTTATTGGATTTTCTTCCACGTTTCAGGTCCTCTGCCTGTGATTTTGGTTTAAACCCTGAGGAGGGATCTTCTTTAATACCCAGTTCCTTATGAGCCTTAGATTTCATGATGGCATCCTTGAGGAGCTCCAACTGTTTCCTGGATACATAAAATTTTCCACGCTTTTAGCATTCTTTCTTGATGGCATCCAGATCTAGATCCCCTAGATCAACTTCCTCTTCGACATCCTCCTCCATATTTGTCGGGGTCTCGGTAGAGTCCTGCTCCTGGATCAAGGTATCTGGATTTTCAGGTTCCACCATCATCGCCACATCTTTATCCTCCTTTGGTGCCTGATCCTCTTCAGTGATATTTTCCAGGATATGAAACTGGTTTTTACTAGTCGACCCACTGTTGACTTTCTCCTTTCCTTTCCGATTTTGATCGCCAGTTTTTCTCCTCCTCCTATTAGGGATCTGAGTAAACCCATCGTTATCCTTCTTTCCATCAGTAGTAGAGTTCTTAGCAAGGTTGTTCCTTTTGGATTGAGGGCAATTTCTTCCAAAGTGGCCATATTCATGGCAGAGTCTACATCTAAAAGGGAGTTGCTCATAATCAAGTGGTTGGATCCACTCTTCATCTTCCTAGTTGAGACTAATAGATTCTGGGAGATCTTTGGAGAGGTCCATGTAAATACAGATCTGGGCATAAGCAGTATACCGCTTCTGTTTTGTCTGCTCTACTACTTTTACAAATTCCCTGAGTGTATTGCTAATGTCTTGTAGGATTTCCAGGTCCCAAAATTCACAAGGAAAGGAAAAGAGTCTGATCTAGACTAGGGCTACTTTCAAGTCCTCCGTATCCGGATTGAAACGTTCTTTCCAAGTTCAGAGATAGAGCCCCGCGGCAAGAAAAAAGTAAGGGCCTCCTTCCAGAACTCTGTCTCTATCTTCCACATTGAAAAAAATTATAGTAAAGAAACCCTTGGCTCCTAGATGCAGATCGTAATGCCCTTTCAGATTCCAGGTGCTTTTGATCCACCAGACAAGATCCTTTTCCCTGGGCCAGATCCCAATAAATTTACCCGTTAGGGCATTTTCCTTCCATAGTTCAGTTTTCTCATGGAATTTCTTCGCCCAGATCTGGATAGCCGGAATAGAGGAGGTTTTGTGGAGGCAACCTCTCGGCCCCAAGTGACTTGGGGCACCTTTCTCTGGAGCTCCATCCTTCCAATTCTTGACGTCACCTCCCGCTGTATTGGACATAGCACCTGCAGACGTCATGGCTGGAATCACGATCGTGGGTGCCGCAGGGATGTGGCCCCAAAGGCAACAACTTTAATAGCCGCAGATCTCGATCACTGCACAGAAACCCTAACTTTCAACCCCCAACCATCAAGTTTTTATCATTATCTTTCAATTTGTTAAGTTACTTCACCTACATGCCACAATTACTCCATGCTTGTAAACGTGTTTCGCCATAGTTCCATATATGGTCTAGACTATAGGAATGTTTATCATACATGGTGGATAAAATTTCATAGAATTTAGACACAACTGTAGGGAATAATTCATAACACAAGTTCAGGGTGCCTTTTTTTGAACTCTAACCACAATGATTTCTAGGGGAACCATATCTGAATGGATTTTACCTATCTTAACAGATCTGAGCAATAGTGGATTTTAGCTATATCAATTCCATCCCATGGTCCATTCCAGCCATATCCTTGCACCAAAAAACCACTTATTCCTCCTCTTCTATAGTCATCACTGCAAGTGGCCCTTTCCACCCTGTATGAGTGAGACCATTTATCCAATGATGCACTGATGTGGGTGCAATCGCATGTTTTTTGGAAGCAACCTAGATATAGTATCCATTCAATTCTACATCATTAATTGTAGTGATCATCACATCCTCTTCAGTCCATCTTCTAATGGCACTGATCCTATTGGTTTCTCTTGCATCTTGCACTGAGGCTAGCTGTGGAACAACGCCATCATCCACTGTCTCATTATGCTCGTCAGCATCCCTAGCAGAATTTTTGTTAGAGATAAATTGGGTTAGTATTCATATAAGGAAGTGAATTTTAGTTGTGCACCATTGGTAATTTTCCTCCTTGACCTCCTTGTATGAGCAATGTGATTGACTCTTTGCATGACTGCAAAAACATGCAGAGCATAGGCACAATCCCGTATACATGCATTATATATTTCAATGTCTTGTGTATAAATTATCATCATGAAGATAATGCAAGCTATGTTTTTATTTGTGCAAAAAATAAATTCGGTAACCCTACTTGAATATTCAAAGTGTTATGGTATCATTATTTGGATGAATCTACTACAATATAAGTTTCTATTTGTGCATAAGAAAATTATGTAACCCTACTTGTATGATAGGAATTAAGCTTTGAAAGTGGTATAAACTTACCTATTTTATGAACTTACAGTCAAAATCAGTAATTTGGATTTTCTATGCATATATATTTGTGAATGAGGTGTTCACCCTACTTGAATGTTGGGAATTGAAAATTGCAAGTTGTATGAACTAACAAGTTTTATGATTGTATAGTTAAAATTAGAAATGAGAATGTTGTGAAAGTTATGTATGTGAATGATGTGTTTACCTGCAGTTTGCTTATCAATTCATAATCAAAATAATGAATTTGTCAATGTAGGTTGCATGTGATTTCATATATAATCTTAACATTCTTTTGTATATACTCTAACATGAATTGAGAAAAAAATACTATTAACATCAATTTAGAGGAATGCATATTATATTGATTGTTAATACATGATCTAAAACCACTTTGATGGACTAATTGTTGATAGTTATTATAATAAGCTTTACAATCTATTCTCTCTTGACAGTGTTCCTAGTGAGTTTGAAATTATGGGATGCAAAGATGGTAGACTGTGGGATGTTTGTTGAGTTTTATATATTTTTGTTGTTGGTTTTGATTGGATACTGGCATTGGTATGAATCATGGTCTTGAATTTTTGAATGAGTGTGTAGGATTGATTTCAATCTAATGCAATGGTTAAGAAACAATCTTAGATGATCCCTATGTTTCTAATCAATTTAATGCTTGATTTAGTTAAGTTAATGGGTCCAGTGTCATTTATTGCAATGGTTGGGTTGAGCAGTTAAATGTTCATGTGGGAGAAGCTGGCATCCACAACATTGTAATCTTTGCATGTGGGAATGTATGTTGTGCAGGTGGGGATGTGTGTTGGGACGAGTTAGGTTGTTTTTTTTTTATGTCGTCTCTATAGGTCATTCGTTGGGTCTAGATTTATAAATGATATGTCTTTTTAGATTTGATTATGTACGTTGTTTTTATATTTTATGAGATCTCCATGCCATAACATAACTACCTATGGAAAGGAAAAGATGGTTTGATAGGTGGATCTGTCACTTATCAACAATTGTATTTAAAATTTCTTTTTTTATGGACAGTTGAGGGCCTAGTCAACAAATGCACATTTTTTAACCTTTTTTGGATTCTGAACTTTTATTTGATTAACTTAATGTTGTCATTTATTAGTGTTTATGTGTTCTTGTTTTGGGTGTTTCATGGGATGGGTTCTATGACCACTTATTGTCTCTGTTCAACTATACAAGTCCCTCCCCTACAATATATATTCCAATTTTCTTTATAATAAGAGTTGCATCATCAATATTAAAGTGTTTGAAATTTAATTTTGGAAGATGCTTAGTTATATTTTCATACCATGTGCAAGGTGCATGTTTTAGGCCATACACTTAATGACTTTGAATATATTTTTTTCTTGTCCCTTCACAACAAAATCTTCTAGTTGAGACATGAAGACAGTATCTCTCAAGTCTCCATTCAATAAAGTAGTCTCTACATCCATTTGATGAACTTTCCACCCATTTTGTGTAACCAAATATAATGGAGTGCAAATGCTAGCCCATTTTGTTATAGGGGAGAGAGTATCCTCATAGTCCATGCCTTCATTTTTTGCAAAACATTTTTCCATGAGACTCACCCTATGCTTGTCAAGTGAGCCATCCGATTTGTACTTGTTCTTATAGACCCATTTGTATCCAATTGGTTTGGTACCAAATGGAGGGTCCACCAACTTCCATGTCCCATTCTTGAAGAAAGCATCATATTCAATATGCGTGACTTCTTTCCACTCAACCAGTTTTCTAGATGTCACTAAGAGGCCCCGTCTTCTGGTGGACTCCAAAAATCCATCAAACACATCGGTCATCATGTTGATTGACTGTCTAGATGGGAAATCACGGCACATGGCCCCTAACTAGGTGCGCAACCAATCACACTATGATGTGATATTCTCGATCGTGGTCCTCATTATCTCATCCTCCCAAGGAGGTGGAGAAGAAGGATCAACGCCTAATAAATAGATTAAAAAATATATCATTCAAAGTACAAATATCGATACAAAATAAAGATATAAATATGAATTTAATGTCCCTGCATGATGAAGAACCTCCTCATCGTGATCTAAGGAGGTCAATGTGTCGCGACCATCATACAAAACACTAGGCATGACACTCCCAGATGCATGATCACCAGACGACCTAGATGGTCGGGTGCCTATGACAGTAGAAACAAATAACAATTAATAATTGAATTGCATGTATACAATAATTCACTTATTTATGTAACTCAATAAAAACAAAACTATATGTAAATAGTTCACATACACTATGCTCGCGATGTGGGGCGGTTCCACAGCACCAGATACTCTTTATGAA
The DNA here is from genome assembly GCA_027924585.1 of Larix kaempferi. NCBI lineage: Eukaryota > Viridiplantae > Streptophyta > Pinopsida > Pinales > Pinaceae > Larix > Larix kaempferi. The sequence goes on along the minus strand of BSBM01000622.1, from coordinate 7,977,417 downwards.
CGTGATTTGCGGAGGGACCAACCCCACCGTGGAGAACAATCTGCATGAAATAATGAAGATAAATAAAATATATGTGATCCTTTGAATACAATAAAGGCTCTAAGAAAAATTTACCTATAAATGGATTTCCCCACCACTACATGTTCTTAATAAAGTAATGTAATGTGATCCTTTGAATACAATAAAGGCTCTAAGAAAAATTTACCTATAAATGGATTTCCCTACCACTACATCTTCTTAATAAAGTAATGTAATGTGATCCTGTGAATACAATAAAGGCTCTAAGAAAACTTTACTTATAAATGGATTTCCCCACCACTACATGTTCTGAATAAAGTAATGTAATGTAGTGTAACATAACCTAATGTTTAATGTTACATTATCAAAAATATAATAAAACTAAAATAATACATGTCGACTCATAAAATAAAATAAAAATACATGTTTGCCCATAAAATAAAAAATTATGAGAAGTAATTTAAAAAATCCATGTTCGCCTGAAAAAAATAAAATTAAAACTTAAACCTAAATATATCAAGAATGAGCGGTACCAAATTCATTGAGTTTAAGATTAGAAAAAAATACACCTTAAGAAATTGGATCCCTCTCGGTGCTTGATAGATCTGGGTTTAAGATGGAACTATGTTGGTTTATTTTCAACTAAAATTTGGATTACATGTACAAAAGAAAAAAAATAATATTAAAATTTTTTGGTTAAAATTACTAAAAAAACAATTTTAATCAATACATATAATTGATTTTTTGGAGTTTTGAACAAATTTCACAAAATTCCTTAAAAAATCAACACTTTCAGAAGAATTGGTTTTTGAGGGTTTTGAACAAATTTCACAAACTTTTTATTAAAATTACTAAAAAAAAACAATTTCAATCAATGCATAGAAGAACTGATTTTTGGGGGTTTCCGGTTGCCTACCTATAGGTGTGGAGGCCAAGGTAACAAGAAGTGGTGGATGGTGGCAAGTTGTGGTTCTCGGTCAAATCAACACTACTGCTCTATACTCCTCGATCGAGCTCCTATGAAACAAACAAATTGAAATAAGATGAGGTATGGGGATTTTGTTTTTATACCTGTTACAGGTCAACATCTCAACCCAGCTTTATAAATCTCAATGGAGCATCATAGCTCGATAGAGCTTTCAAACTCCATGGGTTCCTACTAAGTCGTGCCTTTTGTTTTGGATATTTCCACCTCACAATCTATCGATCGAGCTTCTAAGCTCAATCGAGCACATGAACTCATGTTCTTGATTGAGGGTTTAATAAACCCTCGATCAATATCTATAGCTCAATCGAAGATTTTTCAAACACTCGATCAAGCTTATTAAAAAATTTCAATCGAGCGCTTTATTAAGCGGCCCTCGATCAAGATTTGAAAGCTCAATCGAGGGCTTAACAATAGCTCGATCAAGATCATTTTTCAGCATACTCAGACCCTCCGCTTTCCAAAAAGTGTTACCCATCTTCATGGGAACACTCTTGTAGATTATAACCCTAAAAATTTTATCTCATCCCTAATCTAGGCCGAGATAATAATATGTTTGAAGCATTCACTTCTTGCCAATCTAGCTAGAAGCATAGATACAACCAATCTTTCTCGTTAATAGTCCTAATTGTGTTTTTCGATCTATCCCACATTCCCTAATTGTAAACCTTTATAAGAAAGCTTTTTCTATCTCAAATTTTGCAAGACATTATGATAACTCTTTTGAGTTATTTCTTAGTTTCTTTATCTTTCCAATTTCCATGATATCGTATCAGAGCTTAGCTATAGCCTTAGAAATGTGGAGAGTGTGAAGATATAGGAAATATTTTCAACATGGATAGATTGAGGCATCTCTAACGTAGCACATAAAAGAGCCGGAATGGTTTCATTGAAACCAGGTATTGTTTCACAATTTTTTTTACAGTGGAACCCTACAACTTGAGGATCCATAAGAAAAACTCACGTGTACAAATCATATTTGTTTTTATGTATGGATCTAGTTGCATGTGTGGGTATTCGTACCACTGCCTCATGTGTGGGTATTCATACAACAATCATCGTATATTCACCAAACGAATTTGTACATATGTGTTTTCACCCTATAATCATACAGTTCAAAAAATTTCAAGATGTATGAGATTAATCGGCTTTACAGATCTCACAATTCTAATTTTACCACTACCCAGAACATAATTGATTCTACAAATTCATTGATTTTCCCAGTAAATCGTACGGTCAATAATTTATTGCATAGCTCTACTAATTTTGCAATTAATTGATCATAGAAGTAAAATTGACAACTTCTTGGGTAAATCTTATAGCCATATGACTAGACAGATCCATATAGAAGTGTACAAACATCACAAAAGTTGATTTTGACAATCATTAATTGAATTTTCTCAATTTTTTTTCACTTTATTGTTAGTTTGTATAAGATTTCACTGCTTTTAAGTCATTCTTAAATAGATTTGTCAATATTTGTGTGATTTGTACTATTTAAGTGCAAGTCAAGTGTTTATGAGGCTGATTTTGAGCAAATTTATCAAAATCAACATGTTTTTAAGTTGTTTGTGGGTTGATTTATTAACAATTTTCTATTCACCAAGGATATTTGGTTGCTACAATGATTTAGAACCTCTATATAGGGGTTAACCAAGTATTTTCAACATTTTACTATGTTTTAGTATATTTTAGCACATTTATGGCTTATAACATTTGATGTCCTATTTGACTAAAATCATGTTGGAAGTGAGCCACAAGTTCTATGACAAGAACTACAATACATGAAAGCAATATATGTTGGCTTTTTTTTTAGTGAAAGTGCTTGGATAATATCATCCTAGGTTTAATAGAATACATATTTCCATAATTCATCATATTGGAAGCTAATTTTTGGAATTAACTGTGTGAGAATTTTGACACAATTAATTCCATAAATTAGCTTCCAATCATCCTAGGTACTCATAAATGCCCCATAGTTATGGGTAGAGGCTATTACAAGTTTTATAAGTGATACATAGAAGTAATAATACAATTTAAGTTGATTATGACATATGTTATATTGCTTCCTAAGGTCTAGACTAAAAAAACTTCAGCATAAATTTGGAAGCAATTGAAAGATCTACATGAGACTTCAGATAAGGGTCAATCCTTCTTCTTGAAGAACATGTTTATGCCAATTACAATGGATGAGGGTGCCTCATTACAAGAGAACTTAGTAAAGATCAAGAATATCTGAGAATAATGGGTTACCATTGAGTGCAAGATGGATGAAGGAGACATGGTGGTAATCACACTAAAAATCTTACCATGTACTTATGAAAATTTCATTGATACCTTGAACATCACCTCTATAGGTGCTGACCTTAATTTTTATGATATTTGAAATAAGCTCTTATAGCAAGATATATGGAATAAATAGTTTAGTAGTAGCAGTGAGACATAGGGTTTAGAACATGTGTTTTCCAATTTCAAGGGAAAAGCTAAATTGCCAAGAAAAGAGGTTAGGGTAGAGAAGATGATGCCGCATGTAATCAAAATACCATCACTTTTCACTATTGTGATAATGTAGGCCATATGGAGAAGTTTTGTATAAATATGTTGGTTGAACAAGAAACCAACCAAGAAGGGACTCAATAGAAGGTTCATGTCACATAACACACATATGAGGAGGAGACAACATTCTATGCATTTATGGCTAAGAACCCAGTAGATAACCACATGTCATCTACTTGGTACACTGACTTAGATGCATCTTTCCATTTCACAAATAGACAACACTAGTTCACATATTACACTCCCAATGTCTCTAAATATTTCATTGATCTTCGATGGTGGTGAAGAGTAAATGGTTGTTGGAAAAGGAAATGTTCATATTTCCTTTGGAGGAAACACTTTGATTTTCCGTTTAGGTAATAAGCTCAAACTACCATCAATTACTTGGATTATAAGACAATGCCCCCAATTCACTGTCATTTTTAGTGATTAGAAATGCTATGTATTTGAGAAGGAGATTCATAAGACCATTTCTAATGGTGTGGAGGATCATGGAAAATTCTAACTAGTCGACAATTGATAAGTAAGAGCATGCATTTGGAGCCAAGAGTGCATAAGAAATCAATACAATTGGAATCAGTGGTATGGACACCTTCACTAACCTACTTCTCTCAATTGGCTTGAGAGAATATGGTAAACGGAATTCCATACATTCAACAGAAGATTCGGGGAAAATTTGGAGGTTGTGAGGTAGGGAAGCAACACAATACATTGTTTGACGAAGGAAAAGCTTGGAGAGTGATACAAATACTTCCAATGGTCCATACATAGATTTTTTGACCAATGAACACGACATCAATCTTCAATGTCATATATTTCCTTCTATTTTTTGATGAGTGCAGTAGAAAGATGTGGGTGTACTTTCCAAAGTTAAAATATCAAGTGTTTAATAAGTTTCAAAATTTGAAAGAAATAGTAAAAATGATTTTTGTTGTCATATAACCACTCTTAGGTCTAATAATAGTGGAGAATTTTGGTCCAAATACTTCAAATATTTATGTGCTAGACATGGGATTTAACTATAGGTTACACTATACCTTACACTCCACAACATAATGGAGTGGTTGAGAGATGAAGCCACATATTGAAAGAGATGGACAAATGTATGATGCATAACATGTTTGTTTCCAACATGTTTTGGGCTAAGGAAATGCTCACAATAGCGAATGTTTTGAACATGTCTCTAACAATGGTGATGACCAAGACATTAGAGGAAATTTGGGTAAAAAATGGGCCTCCCAAGAAAATTAATAAGAAAATAATAAAATAATAGTAGACAGAGAGTAAAAAACTACTTTTTTGGATCATATTTTCAACTTATCTCCTTGTAGGTTTACTCAAATTTCAAGTATGAGGACTCATTGGATGCATAATTAAATTATGCATCCAACGAGTACCCATGTTGCATACTTTTAACAACATCCACACCATGAAAAATTGAAAATACATTAAAAAACATGTTTTCTCTCACTAGAAACACGTTTTTTAATGTATTTTCAATTTTTCATGGTGTGGATGTTGTTAAAAGTATGCAAAATGGGTACTCGTTGTATGCATAATTTAATTATGCATCCAATGAGTCCTCCCGCTTGAAATTTGAGTAAACCTACAAGGAGATAAGTTGAAAATACGATCCAAAAAAGTAGTTTTTGTTTTTTCCCTCCAATTTTTTTAGGTGCTCCCTTGTTGAATTTTAAAGCATTGTGATTGGCTAATACATGATGACATGGAATTTGTATTATTTTTGGAAGGCCCATTTTAAATTGAAATTTCCTCTAATGAGACACCTGAGAAAGCCCAAAATCAATAATCTTATGCTTTCAGTTCTACTACATATGCCTAGATTCCAGATGAGAAGAGAGCAAATCTAAAACCTAATAGAAAGAAACCAATGCTTTCATGGTGCATTGAAATTCATAAGGCCTATAGGTTGATTGATGTGGAAACCAAATAAGTGAGATTTAGTAGAGATGTCATAGTTGATGAGGAATTTGGACCATTAAATTCTTCTTTTTTTGAGTTCAAAATTACCATGGAGCCACCCATCATGGTTCAAGGTTCAGGTGTTCGACTTCAAATAGTTCCACCTAAAAAGGGGGAAGATTCTAAACATTCTAAGGAGTCCCGTAGACCAAATCTATCCATTTCGTATCCATGTAGCTTGAATCAACATTTAGGTGACACAGCTATAAGAAACGCAAATTCCATTGATGGTACCAACTTGGATGAGGAGGTTACAAAGAAGAGACCTAAGTGGTGGAAAAACACCATTGGAGATCTTCGATCAACAAAAATGATGAGGGATGATCATCAAATGAAAGAGAAAACAAAATTTGAGCCACAAGTGTTCGATAAAGCTAAAAGGAGAGTTGAATGGGAGAATTCCATGACTACTAAACATTAAAGTTAGATGAAAAATTAGACATGAGATCTCATAGAACTTCCACTAGGAAAGAAACCCATTAGCTGCATTTGATTTTACAAGGTCAAGTACAAGGTAGATGGCACACTTGACAAGTACAAGTCATGATTGGTAACTAAATGGTTCTCTCACTGAGAAGGTATTGATTATGAGGGGAATTTTCCTACAACAAATATGAGCACCATCTAATTGATTCTAACCATGTAAACACAATGTGCATGGAAGTTCCATCAGATGGACATGAAGAGAACCTTCCCCAACAAAGGTTTGGAGGAAGAGGTATATATGGATCAACCACATGGATTTAAGGTTTTACAAAAGGAGTATTTTGATTGTATATTAAAGAAAACTCTATATGGCCTAAAGTAGGCATCCATGACATGGTACATTAAGATTGACATGTACTTGGTCAAGTACATGTTCCAATGGAGCACTTTAGATGCCATCTTATATGTCGAAAGAAGTGGTAATGATATCATCTAACTATTCATTTATGTATATGACATCATTATTATAGGTAGTGGGTAAAACATGACTGAATAGATAAAATAAAATACAAGTAAAGCTTTCGGCATGACTGATATAGGCATCCTACATTATTTTCTAAGTGTAGAACTTTGTCAAACATGCAACAACATTTTTTTTCACAAACAAAATATGCTAGAAGTTTGTTTGACAAGTTTGGAATGACAGATTGCTAGATCTCATCTACAACTATGGAGAAAGGGATAAAAATTTTAGCCAAGACTAACTCTAATGTAGTTACTGAGTCATTCTGTAGATAGCTAATGGGTAGTTTGATATATCTTAAAGCCACTAGGCCTAATCTGAGTTATGTTTTGAGCATCATTTCCAAATTCGTGAAAACACCAAAAGTAGAGATTTGGGATACAGTGAAGAAGGTGCTATGATATGTCAAACGAATGCTTAACTTTTTCATTTTGTACAATGTAACCAAAGATACATTATTATGTGGATATTTAAATTCAGATTGGGAATGTTGCATGTATCACTTAAAGATCTACCTCTGGATATGTATTCAGTGTTGACATAGGTGTAGTCACATGGATCAACAAGTAGCAGGCAGTATCCATTTCATTGATAGAATCATAATATCAAGGAGTAGTGAAAGGAGCATGTGAGGCAGTTGGGCTTAGAAAGATGCTTTTAGATATTAAGATTGAATAGAAAACATTGACACCCATACTCTGTAGCAAGAAGGAGGTGTTCAAACTAGCCAACAATCCAATGTTCCATGAGTGTACCAAACATGTTTAAATACATTTCTACTTGATTAGACATCTTGTAGAAAATGGAACTATTGAGTTGTAGTACTATCCCATAGAGGACCACACTGTAGAATTTTTCACCAAGCCTTTGGGTCCCAAAAAACATTTAAAATTTTTGGATAAACTTGGTGTAGTTAGTAGATTGACCATTAAAGGATGGTGTTAAAACAAAACTTAGGTTATAATGATAAATTATATATTAATGAAGTCACTTTTAGCTTTATAAGATTTTTTTGTTTATTTCACTTTATTGTGTTTCTTAGTTTATCCCACATTCATAATGTGGAGTGACTCAACCTAAATGTAACCCTTCATAAGAAATCTTACGCATTCTCATCTTTTGCAATATATTATGATAACTCTTCCAAGTTATTTCTTGGCCCAAATAGTAACCAGTTCGAAGCTTTCACTTCTTTCCACATCCAAATAGCCGCCAAAATTTCGCTTCATCTAGATTCATAGTGATTCATCGTCGTCATCAATTCTAGTTAATTAATCCCAATTAGCTACTTAACTCTTGTATGTACTATGGGTTTGTTGTCATCAATTCTAGTTAATTAATCCCAATTAGCTACTTAACTCTTGTATGTACTATGGGTTTGTTACTGGAAGTTATCATGGCAAGGTGAGCGACCCAGGTTCAAACTGACCCTGAAAAAAGTACGGGGGATCAACCACTATATGGAAAAATATGACCCAATTGGACCATGATATGGAAACCTCAACTAACGATTTTTCCAGCATAGGCCATAAAGTGATCAATTATGTTTCAACTAGGTATGTACAAAAAATGGTTAAAAACAAGGGTTACTTCTTCTCCCAACAACCTTAAATGCCATCCCGACAAATCATCACATCACACCGCATAATCCCTAGATCAACATTCATCCATCACCAGTTATGAAATGTGCTAGTTAAAAATATGAAGGTTGAGCTGCATTGTTATAAAAGTAAACCTTGAGTTGTAAGCAATTGGAAAAACTACGTACCTTTCCACAATTCAATAATAATATATTCAATTATGCTACATCAATAATTACATTCAAGTGTGTTACATTATCGATTGGTCAAAATTAAGCAATTCGTAAATATAATGAAAGATTAATAGAAGATTTCTAAAAAAATGTTTGATTCATATTATCTTTCATTTTCAACATACTCATTATATCCTATCCTAAAACCATCTTAACATATCTTATCCTTAAAACAAAGATGAAGCCCACCCAGCAACAAAGATGAAACCCACCGAGCAATGTCATTAAAAATTAGAAAGATGCACATTTTATTACATACACAAACCTTGGAAGACTAACCTTAGGAAGGAAACAAAATTTATAAACTCACAATTGAGTCATTACTAAACATCAATTTAAACTGTTTCCTAACATTCGTAAATACAATACAACGCAGATGCCAAATCTCATAGAAAATATATCCTCGGCATTGTCAAATACTCCATCAAAGATTTGGATTTTGTTTTCTTATCCTAACCAATTCACTTTCCTCCAAAATTTGCTGAACCCTTGTAAGCTCCACCCTGAAAAATATCAGTGTAACAACTTTTATCTCAAACACACGAAAATATATATTTATAATGAATTATAATAATAAATAAACATTATTAATTTATAAAAAATATATGAAAAAGCTACAAAGTTTATAATGTAAAGTAAAATAAATAATTTAATTATAACATTTTAAATTTTTTCCCACTTATTGGGAAACAATATGTGCAAATAGTCATACACAGAATGCAATTCTAACATCTCAGAGTTTTCCAACTGCTTTCCAACTTTATTGAGGAAAATATATGTATAGATTGCCAAGCAAATCGTTTGAATGCTGTACAGAGTGATATTAGTATTAGGTAAACACCATGGCAAGCTTCACCTGGCACAAACAATGGAGTTATTTCATGTTCATATATTTTCCATTACTCGGTGACTGGATGAATCGACTCATGTTATTAGTCACTATTTCTTTCAGAGTCAACATCTTTTAGAGTCAGCATCTTTTAAGCCGTAAGATAAATAATTAATGATCACTGTTAATAAGTAACATTCAGCAATGACATGCGTTCAAAATGCTGTACACAAGCTGTTTTTCAAGTTAGATGAGCAGTGCAGTGGAGCAGGGCATGCAGGCACACACGGTCTGCTCCTTTTGGGCTCAGATAATCTTATCCGAGAAATCGCAGCTGCAAGAGCATCTACAATGTCACATTCCCGTGCTGCATGGATATCAAGCTCTAGTTGCTTTGGACATGCGAGACTTTGCAAATGCACAGAGAAAGATTTATCTTCTCCATACTCTGTTGGAATTGAATTTTTAAACTGTGCTTTTCTCTTCCTTGTACATGGAGATAATGGAAGCAGGGATTCAGCTGACCATTTATTCTTGACAGCCAGGATTGGCCTTTTCCTCTTCGGCACTCTTGCTGGAATATTTACATTAGATTCTGAGTAAAGCTGAATCCAGGGGTGATCTGCATCAAGATATGGTCAGAAAATACATATATATATAATTGCATCTAAAGAGAATATCAAGATGGCACATATACGAAATATTTAATTCCCAGCACCGCAACAGTTTTACTCACTCAATACTTCGTACGGAGAAAGCCTGTTTTCCACATCTCTTGAAAGCATCCTTGACAACAAATCCTTTGCTAGCACTGATATGGACTGCCACCTTTCAGAATGAAAATCCAACTGTGCTAGTTTTATTGCCTCAAATATGGCTTTAACAGATTCCCCACGAAATGGTAACATGCCTATCAAGAGAGCATGTAGAAGGACACCAACACCCCAAACATCAACTTTTTCTGAATATGTGCCTGACAAAACCTCTGGGGCAATATATGAAGGGCTCCCTACCACATCGGATAAGTATAAGGTTTGACCTGCAAACAAGTACTCTTAGTCAAATACATAAAGAAAAACTCATTATTTATTAATGATGATAATGCACTTGTCCAGATGTTTAATGAAAAGAATGAGTTCATAAGGATGCAATTATAAATAAATACCTTTTGTCACCCGCATGGACAAGCCAAAATCAACCAACTTGAGCTGTCCAGAACTGGTTCGGAGAACATTCGCAGGTTTTATATCACGATGGATAACGCCCAACTCATGGCAGTACTTGATGACCATTATTAATTCCTTGATCAAGTTTGCAGCCTGATGCTCTGAGTAACATCCGTTCCTCGACATCTCGTTCAGCACGGATCCACCCGAGCATAACTCCATGACAAGATGCAAAGATTCCGCATCTTCATACACGGCTTGGAGTGTGACCACACTAGGATGGCCTGAAAGATGCTGCATAATTTCAACTTCCAAATGGACATTTTCTTCAGTCTTTTTGGGCAGAGTCTTGCAGGCTAGCTCTTCCCCAGTAGCTTTGCTCTTGCATATTCTGACAAGACCAAATTTGCCTCGTCCCAATTCGGGGCCCAGATCATAATCTTTTTCAAGCTTTCGCTTCCTGCCAGTCCGTGTGGAAGCATGAATACAACCCACCTTTCTTTTTAATCCTCTCTTCCATTGCTCCTCTCTAGGGGGAGGAGCAATGGAAGCTGCTGTAGGATGCAAATGTCCGGAACCCAATTCTTCATTTCGCTTCCTCCGCTTCCTCTCTTGTTGGAAAGAAAGGTGCGACGCCGATGGCGTGGAAAAAGCACCATCATTGCATAGACGAGCTGTGTGTTCTAAATTGGCACGATCTGCTGCTGCTACTCTTTTTCGCTTCCTTTGTGATGAATCCATATGAACTATGGACTATGGAAAAGAAGTGATCGAGGGCTACTAAACTACCAGACCAGAGGAAAGAATGTCTATGTCAAAGAGGAGCTCGGACTGACTCCAATTAATTGTTGGGAAACAACACGATCTGCACACAGAAGGAAATATCATGTAAATATAAACTAAACCACCTATTCCAACATCTCTTAACACAAACAACACGTAATAAAGAGTCTTGACAATCTGTTATATGCCAATGCATGACAAGTTCCAGATACCATTTTCTGCTGTTTTCAAATTAAATCATATGCATTACATCGGAGCTTTATGTAGTTTACATTCCGTTTTGACTGATGTCATCCTTGCAAGGTTAGCTAATTAGATAGGCTACTCGAACTCAATACAGCAATCGTTACAGTGCAGCACACCTTTAAACAACAATTGGGTTCTCTAATTTTGACCCAAATTTTCCATCAAAACACAACATGTGCAGTTGATCTCCTTAAACCCCAAGTTATTTTTGAGAAAAAAATAGTTGCAAATATCAAACTACGAAGCTTTAGAGGTTTTCTAAACCCTATTTTCTTATTAGTTGAACATATCAAATACCCTTCTCAAACCAATCCATAAGATTTCCTGTATCGTCTTTTCAAATCCCATTCCCTGCCCTTATATCTTCTGTTACTCCAAATATTTTTCAACCCTCCTTTCCCCACAGAAAACCACTAGAAAAAAAATCCAAAACCTAATAAATTAAAGAAACAGAATTAATTTACCTCTGAAATTTCGGTCCAATCGCCTCAACTACGTCGAGAATACGAGAATATGACCGAGGAAATCTGAATTTGAGGTCCAGTGAGTGCATGCACATGGGTTTGAAGCAATTTCAAACCCTCAACGTTTAAAGAGTTGTTTTGCGGCCACCAAAAGTGATCAAGAAATTCTCGCTCCGCTCGGCTCTGAACAGCGCTGCCAGTTCTGACGCTGGAAACCGCACATAAACTGAAAAATTCACTGGAAAAGCGTCGAGAAATTGTGAGACCGGGAGCCTCTACAACCTAACATGCAATGCGTGACTGAAAGCGTACCGCCCAAAGATTGGAGACGATGAAATGCTCATGCATACTTTTCTTGATTCCGTAAAATAAATTTGTGAATGTATCTCAACTTATTTATAGATTTGTGAATGTATGTCAACTTCGACACTTTTCTCCAACGTTGACAACGAGTTATATATGTGTCCATGCCGTCGTCCCTTTCCAAAGTTGAATCAAATCAAAAGAACTCACTTGATAAAGGTGGGTGGGAACTCACCCGTAAAATTTGACTGTGGGTGGGAACTCACCCGTAAAATTTGACTGTTTAAACCATTTTATCAAAATACATGGTTTAGATTTTGAACTAAAATTAACTATTGCAAACAATAGTTCGATACAATTACACTTTGTTTTAATGCATTTATAATATTTGTCCAAATGTGTTATTACATTTTTTTTTTCAAATTACCCTCAAATGTCTATATACGAACCAATAAATAAGGGTTTTTCTTACTACGATTAAATATATTAAACCTAAAAGACCAAAAGAGACGTAACAAACCAACTTATCTACATGATTGAGCCCTCACTTAAGACAATCTTGCATCCAAAATGTTTTCCTTCACAATTTAGTTCAACCAAACGATTAAAAAACACTCACTCCCATTAAAACATTTCCACAAATTGGGAATGGTGGTATTATACTCAAATATTATGGTCAAATATTACGGGGAGATTGGGCTCTCAATAACTCATGAATAACAATAAATTATCATTGAAATTTGATAATAACATAAGTGTAACATGGAATAAAAATGTCTACATGGACATAGTTTTAGGAGATATTGGGTAAGCTCATAATATTATTAATAATGTATTTATTTAGTGAAAAGGTAAAATCATGTACATTGCTTGGCTATATTTATGTGATCCTATTGCATACATGTGGTTGATATTTTCAATGTATAGTTATTCTATAATGGATGTTATATCATAAGGTAGTAATCATCAATATCTAATAATAATTAAAAAAATCAACATCCCTATCCCTATCAACTAAAGATAGTTTTATTACTTTCAACTCTCTAAACTAAAAAAAATACAACCAAATACTAATAGATTTACATTGCATTTAGTGCATTTACACCTGATTCATCTTTGCATTTTACACTTGAATAATTACCTCCAAAATGAACTAGTTAAAGACTAAAATAGCTTACACACAAGAGAAACTCTCAACACCCACACTAAAAAATTATGGAACAATTTAACAACACACGAAATTAATTATATTTTGAATTCATTTTCCTCTACTTAACATGATAGAAACACAATAAAATTTTACCTTTATTGGTTGTTGTGTTTGCATGGTAAATCTCTTTACTGGTCGTCCATTGGTTGTAGCTTGGGTGGTTGGGAGGAAAGATTGTTGTCCTCTGGTTCAATTCTTGTAAGTGACATGATGCTCTTGTTGAGCCTTGGTGCACTAAATTTGTAGGCTTTGGTTAGTAGATATGTTATCTTTTAAGTTGAATTTAAATAGTGAAAAGAGAAAATATTAAAATGATATTTTTTTTCTAATTGTAAGTAAAAAGGAATCAAATTTTTTATATAACATAATACATATTATTTGAAATTATAAATTGTAATTGTTATTAGCTATTTTGAAAAAACTAGATAAGTAAAATATCCACTAGCTTCTGTAAATGCCAAATTGTATGAAGATATATCCATTATTTTGTGATTTATCATAAATATGAGTTCCATTTTCTTCAAAAAGATTTGACATCTTAGAAAAATATATAAACATTACATAGATATGTATATCAATTTTCATGACTTAACCCAGATACAACTTCCATTCGGGTGCATTTTTCTTATTAACCACATTCAAGATAGTGAAGTTTAAGCCGATGGTTTCGGTGCTCGAGAACAGAGACGCCGTCCCATTGAGCAAAACGACACAAGCGGTACTTCTGAACACTTACTACAGTGACACAATTTGTATGTTGAATGGATGTGGATGAGTTTACAAATTCATTCATCGTAAATGTCTCTTTTGGGTTAGATAAATTACTGCTTTCACTAAAATGTCTCTTTTGGGTTAGATAAATTACTAATTTCATTATGGAAGTACTCTTGATTTTCACAAGACATATTTTACTCTTTTATTAATAATTTCATTATAATTATAAATCTTAACTTGAAACATTTTAGAATATTAAATTTAATATAGATGTAAAACATAATATTATTCATATTATTGATGTCATAAAATCTCTATTTTTACATATTTTAATTGTTAATACTAAACAAATTAGAGAGAGCTTATCCTTACTCAAAGCGTACCTTTAGAGATCTTAATGTTCATAACTGCGCTAATATTGTTTCATACCCCCTCTCAAGACTAAATAGATTCCAACAATTGGTATCAGAGTGAGTGTCTTCAGTAATAGCTTAGTGTCTCGAAGATAGATCCATGCGCAATTATGGATAAAAAGGAAGGTATCTCCACCAACAAATCACCAACTAGGGTTGATGGCACCAAATGCACCTTCTGGAAGGTCAGGATGGAGGTTTATTTGCAATCTCTAGGACCTTATATTTGGTAGTCCATTTTTTATGGCTACAATGGCCAAGTAATTGTACTGGTTGACCCATATGAAAAGAGAATATATGAGTGCACAATGCTAGAGCCAGAAACGCACTACTGTGTGGGTTGATAGATATTAAATTTATCAAGGTTATGCAATGCAAGAGATAGAAACGAACTACTTTGTGGGTTGAAAGATATTTAATTTATCAAGGTTATGCACTCCACCTTAGCCAAATAATTTTGGGACAAGCTCATAGGTGTCTATGAAGGTGACGAAAAGGTGGAGAAGGAAAAGTTGCAGAATGGGTTATTTGAATCCTTGAAAATGAAAGATGAAGAGAACATTACTTACTTCGTAAGAGTTGATGAGATATTTAATAGTATCAAGAGTTTAGGGGTTACTCTAGAAGAAGAATATGTAGTACATAAGATACTGAGAACTCTACCCTCAAGCTTTGATGCAAAAGTAAATGTGTTGAAAGACAGATGAAATATTGAAGACCTGAAAAGGAGGAGCTTCAGAGGTATTTAACAACATAGGAGATGAGAACTGAGAAAGAGATTCCTATAAGAAAAGAAGCGGCCTTTCAAGCCATTGGAAATCCTAAGGATGATCATGACATGGACTCATGCAATGAATCAAATGAAGAGGAGTCAAACTTCGTAAGAAAGCTAAAGTGAGGACGTGGTAAGTACAAGAACAAATTTCCTTTCAAATGTTTCAAATGTGGAGGTATATGAAATTTTTCCTCTAAGTGTCCTTACAGGGAAGATGGACACAATGACAATGAGGAAGAATCTAGTTCCCATAAATGAAGAAGTACACATACTCAACATAGACCTGAAAATAAAAGGAGGATTCCAAAATAGAAGAAAATTTTGTATACTGAGGAAGAAAACAATGCATCTGAATAAATTGATTACGACAAGAAGCCAAAAGAGGTACTATTCATGGATTTTGTGGAAGATGAATGTAGTGATGAAAAATAGAAAAATGGGTTGTTAGTCAAGAAGAATATTCCAGTTGCACAAAACAAACAAGGATCACTAGACAAATAACTCTTTAGTTGGTCTGTTGTTCAGAAACTAATCCTATGACTCGGAAGTTACTAAGGTCACCAACATACTATCTAAGACTTACAAAATATAAGGAAATCACCAAGCATACAATAAGATATTTCTTAATGAAAAATAACTAGGGTTAATAAGTTAAGAAAATAGTACCTTGAAGACTAGAAGGTTGATCCAAGCTTGAAACACTTTTTTCTCGCTCTGTAATCTTGAGTAAAGAAATTGCAAAACAGAGGTACTCTCCTAAATTTATTTGGCTAAATAAACATGAATAATTAGATATGACATTCATACATAAGCAAAGCATGATATATTCACCAAATTCAATTCACACATTAGACACAATTGTTTATGGGAAAGAAAAGTCTCTATTATTGATCATATGAATGATAACAAGTAGATATACCTGATTATGTAGCAGCACTGATGAAACCAAGTTCTGGACTCTTGCTCCTCTCCTTCAAAATAAATTCCTCTAGCATTTCAATACATTAAGAGTTCATCCTCCTCTCTCATGGATTTTCGTTTGTATTTATAGCAAGGATAGGAATATAGCTTCAAGAGGAAAATAGTTGGGGACTATATGGAAATTAATGAAACTCCCTTAACTAGCCCAAATTCAATTTTAGTTTTTATTTTTCGTGGTGTTAAGAGGAACCCGCGAGTATAGTCCTAACAACTTGCAGACAACCCACGAGTAAGCTAAAAACAAGTAGCGGGTGCAACATTTTAGGGGAAAACGCGGGTGGTAAGTGGACCACCAGCGGGTGACCCGCGAGATGTCAGTTAAGGAGTCACGGTTATTTCCTAAAGGTGTATCACAAAAATATAATACACTAGAGAAATAATGAATGATCAAGGATACAAGCATCTATAGAAAACTAGTGCTCTTCAATCGATAATGTCCTTTTGTGTGAGCAACATTTCAGGTTCGTCATGGTCAGAGAAGTGCTAATTTGATTGATAACATGGTCCTTCAATACTCCTCCAAATCCAGTCGCAAAAGTTAAAACCAACATTCAACCTGAAGAAGAAGAAGCTACACAAGTTGACTGGGAAGGTGTATTGATCAATTCCCTGGATGAATTGAAGAATTCAAGAAAGAACAGTCAATTATTGCAGGAACAGATGTCAAAGTATGACAAATACAACAAGCTAAATAAAGAGCTTCAAGAATCTTTTGATACACAGGATTGTGAAAAAGTGATCAAATATGAGAAAAAATTTGTTAGCGCACAAGACAAGGTCAAAGTACTTGAAGAAGAGAAACTTGCATTGAAGAATTAGCGCAAAAGAAAAATGTTGGCAAGTCAACTGGAGCTGAAGGAGAGAGAGAGATATCCTGCTTAGAAAAAAACTTGATTGAGATCAAGGGGAAGAAATAGGATCAAGATCACACCACCAGTGATACTTTGATTTGCGCACATCTAGAAAGTTACAATACTAGTCTTGAAGATGAAGTGAAGAACAAGTTCAAAGGCAACACATCAATTCTGAACAAAATCCTAAATGATCAGAGATTACTTGAAGATAATTTGGGTCTTGGTTATGAAAGAACATATAGAAATGTATGTGACAATGAACATTGTCCAAATAAAATGAAGTCTTTCAGCTATGACAGTTCCTTCAATGATTACAATTCTTTTCATTACACTAACCAAGGAAGGATCAATAGAAGGAATTGTTCTAGGTGAAATCACATTGGTCATATTGAAAAACATTTCCAAACTATGAGATGTTATGCATGTGTTGGTTTTGGACATAAAACCATGTACTGTCGAAGAGTAGTAAACTACCTTGTTGAAGACATGTTGTGAAAAAGCAATCACAATGCAAGGATTCATAGTGAAGGTATTCAAGCGTGGAATTATAATAGAAATGTGCACATGAAAACTTGGGTAAGGAAATCTCCTCAGAAATCCGTAGAAGAAGCTGAAAATCCAAGTACATCCAAAGCAGCAAGCAATCACTGCCCCTCTTTCTGATCTTCAAGAAGATTAGGTGATATCCTTGAATTCAACACGATGCATCTCAGGAATTCAATGAGTATGTTAGTGAAGATTATGGTTTGAAGGTCTTTGTCGCATAAATCATTAAAGTTGCAAGTGATTATATGTGTTATATTGTCGCTTCAATATTTCAGTTCAGAAAAGATGTGTGCATTCAGTTAGTTTCCAAATTATGTTTTCGCACAGAAGCACTTGCATGTGACAGAATTAAATATTTAGTTTATTTCTAATTTATGTTGAAAGCAAAGTGTCACACAAAATACATATACATGCGATAGAAGAAAAAGTACAAACAAATGGTACTATGAAGTAAATCATTTTCCAACATAGAAACATAGATGCATAATCATATATTGCATTATATTCAAAATATGTGTTTTTACATATCGCACGAGTCTTCTACAAAGTGAATATCAAAAGAGACTCCATGCCGAGGTCAAAAAAGTAAGGCTCAAGAAGATGGAAAAATTGAGAACTGCAGAATTATAGTCTGAAGCAGCAATTCAAGGTCCAGCTCTGTGTTTGGTTGATGTGCAGTTCAAAGCTCCAAATCCATTGGAACTAGCACGTTACACTTGTAGGTTGGGTGCAAAGGAAAAAGTTGTAATGTTGAAGATGAATACTATCCAAAATGTCGAGACTGAAGTGAAGACAGTTCATCAAGAATCCATTATTGTTTCTGCTCCAGGTTGTTAACTTGATTTCTTAGATGAGTCAATTGCTCATCATGCCCGTAATTCACCTACAACTGAGCATACTGATGTTTGAATGTCGATTCCTCCATTTAGCCTTGCCAGACTCCCATGTCAACTCTTAAGCGAGTAAACTCATATTGCTATGACTAAACATCAAGGTGCACATTTTCAAGGGAGTCATTCACTCTCATGTAGAAGGAAGACATTGGAAAAGAAGACAAGAAATCATGAGGCAATGTGGGGCAGAAGGGGTGTAGAGAAAGAGGTGATGAACTAGGCTTTTAATAGAGCTCATATAGAATTGAATGGATGCTCTTCACGTGCGTGGATTTAAGATGAAGAGATGTGCATTTGAGACTGTGCAATTCGAAGAAGGTGTTGGAGTCACCAAAACTAAATGTTTGATTAATGAATTTGGGAAAAAGTACAAAAAGTGGAAATCTAATTCATTTCTCCATGTGTCAAAATGATTTTGCCCAAAATCTCAAATGAGAATGCAACATGTCATTCTTTTCACACAAACTGAGTATCATATCCGCTTTAATGTCGAGCTGGCTGATAGGTGAAGAACATGCCAAATATTTGGTTTTCGTGGAAAGGGTTGAGACATTAGTAAAGGTGACAAGACTTGGTGATGGTGTAGTAAATGCAATAGATGGAACAATCAGATGAAAAAGGAAATAAAAAAATGCAAATGGGTTTTGGTACTATGCAGTTGTCAATGACAGGATGATTGTATGATGTGTTATGAGAGGAACATGAGATCAATATACATAAGATCGATAGAACGTATTTAGGGGGATCACATCATAGATGATTATGAAAAACCATGTCAATACTGTAGGATATCAACGCAAAAAATTTAGAAAAATAAATGAAGCATGAACATAGGGGGAGTTATCCCTATAAGAAAATAAATGAATTCCAATGAAAAACAAAAGAAAGGTGAACCAATAATTGTGCAAGTGATGGCACCTCTTTTCCATTTATGTCAAAGGGGGAGAAAGAGCATGAAGATGATCGTGAAACAATGAATTTGAGAAAGAACATGAAGCTAATTAGGGAGAAATAGCATTGAATTTGAGAAACATAACATGAAGCTAATGAGAAAGAGCATTAAGATGATCAAGGAGAAATAACACAACGATGATCATGAATCTGATATGAGAAAGAGCATGAAGCAAAGTAATTACAGGAGCATGAAACAACACAATGAGAATGACCATGAAGCATGTAGTCTGCACAGAAGTAACAAAAAGCAAAAGAAGCATTGACAACAGAATGCAGAAAATTCAAAGGTTCAAACTGACAAAGAACTTAGGGGGAGTATTGCAATGTCACGTTCCATGAAATTCCTAGTGGAATTCAGAGGCCATGGGAGACCCTCTGTACATTTTTTTTCAACTAATTCTTCCATTTTCTCACACAAATGCAATGGGCTTGGATCTGCAACCTGCAGCTTCCATTTTGCATCCTGCAGTTGGGATTCAAAGCTCAGATTGCTAAATCCATCTCCTCGATGAATTGGCACAACTGACTTCCGTAATCCGTAATGCGAAAGTGGGAAGTCGGAAGCCAATTATTGATCTTGAATTTTTCCCATCCGCACTCTGCAGTTCTGCAACCTTGCTTGCAGGAATTGGGATTCAAAATCCATAAAGTGTCGTCCAAGGTAATTTTCTTCCCTGCAATTCCACAATCTTCAACCCGTGTTGCGTATGTCGGAACTACGGAATCCATATTTTGTAGCCCTAGGTAAATTACATCCCGCAACCCGTAATTCCACAACCCTCATTATGGATGGCCAACGCGCCAACCTCCGTGGAGATCCTATTCCGATTCTCGCAATTCCGCAATCCTCCTGGCGGGGGAAGAAAGCTAGAATTCCATGTGCCACCACTGGTTGTTCTCTAGCCTCTATAATCCACGATCCGCATTGTGGATGTGGAAAGGTCCTTGCGGATGCGGAAGGATCAGGACCATAGACCCCTGCTCTAGCAAGATTTTGAGACTAACTTAAAAGGGTCATAACTCCCTCATCCTTGGTCCAAATTTGAAAAGGATGGTACCATTGGAAAGCTCTTGGAGATATCTATCCATTGGTGCAATCCCCACTATATATGAGCGCTCTAACAATGCCAATTTTCCAACTTAAAATCTGTTCATAACCACCTATAGGGGCCTTTACCTTTCTACCAGTAACTCTACCTACCTCCTGTCGTATCTTCTCCCTTCACTTGACCATTAGAAGGGGTCCTAAACATCACAGGGGATATCCTCCTTCCTTTCCCAAGTCTAGGTGAGGTCAAGCCAACCTTTTTAAGGTTGAAAACAATGCATAATAAACACATATAATGAACTAATCTATTCAACATATCAATCACCTACAAGGGTTAGCCATGCATATCATTCATGTAAATATTGAAGTTTTCAAACATGCATTCAAATTCATATTCATACTCACACATATCTTCCTAATGAGCAAGTTCATGGAGTCATCCATTCATTAATCTAGAACCTGAACCGCATAACATAACCAACAGATATAACATGTGAAACAACATTATTTAACACACAGAAGCACTTATCTTTGGAACTAAAGCTTCCCCAAGAAACTGGCTAAGTGAGAACAACTTTCCACCCAACCTTAAGTATCTGTCTGGCCTATACTCTTTTAGCTATGAGACCACCCCCGAGCTTGGATGCGTATCCACTAAGGAGGGCTAATTCCTATCTCATAGTCAAGGTCTCATCCCAATGCTAAGCCAACCTATAGTTGGGTTTATCGAGCAATTCAAGGAACAAGGAGAATTATTCTAAGCTAGTGAGCTCAACCACATAGCTACAAGCATCTCATATCACTCAGCAAGCATGGCACCCAAATTACCTACCTCACCCAACACAAGGAAGGCCCTCTTCTATGTTGTACAGTCCCTTAAGGCCCCCTTCCCTTTGGTGCTATTCAGGGTGGGAATAGAAAGGTCCAATTGCTGTTCTTCATGGGATTTCAGCCTTCACTAGGTTTATCAAGCATATCCAACCCTAAAATTACGTTTATGTCTATTATACAAGATAATTCTTCACAGGGCCGCGACCTAAGCTCTGCCCAGTGACTTTTTCCTTTGCAAAATAGATCTAAGTGTTCTTGTTGGTGTTTATTATGTGTTAAATAATTCCAATATTTAAATTGTCAACTCAAGGAGGGAGCTTATGAGATGCAATCACTATATGTGCAGGATTGAAGGCTTGAACTAACCTAAGTTTACTAAAGATGCAAATGTGCTAACATGCAACTATATGATTTTAAACTACTTACTTTAATTTCATAATTCAAATGCAAGAATTTATTCTATCTATGAAAACAGGAAACTGATTACCAAATGAAGCAAGTAGAAAAATTAATAAATATGTTTAACTGAATTGTAGTTGATTATGGAAACAAGTAGAAAACTTGATAAAGATATTTAATATTAATCCAAATCTTAAAACATGAACATCTTTATTAAATAGAAACTATCAAGCTAAAACAACTTGGAAAATGGAATTATTAAACTATTACTGGAAAAAAAAACTATCTAGAAACAAGATTAATAAGTTCAAAACAGTAACTAATTAGCAAAACAGAACTACATATCTGAACTTTGGAAGAAGGATGAGAAGAAGGTTAAGGAAGAAGTAAAGAATAAGGAAAGAATGACAGAACTTAATTAGAAACTTTAAATAACAAGAAGCGAGATTGAATTACATCTAAAACTATTAAGGAGGAACAGGAAGAATGATGAGTGGAAGGCAGAAGAAATTGGATTTTGAAGAAGGCCTAAAACAATGCAGAAAACACATAGGTCCGAATGATGATCCGAACGCCGGTCTGAATGGTAGTCCGAATGGAGGAAAATGAGTTAAATTAGGGAAAAGAAGAGTTTTGAATGATTTAATTACCAGATGGCTTATGCAAGTGATCCTACTGTGCAAAGGAAGCAATAGAGAGATTATTTAGAATCTAAACTAACAAGAAGCTATCTATCCCAATCATTATCTAAGTAAAGGAAGAATAATTTTATGAGAAGTAGGAAGAAGGTTGGAATGGAAGAAGGAAGAACAGATATCCGTTGCCTCACACAGATGATCTGTTTGATCAGCTACGTGGAGCTACGATGTTCTCTAAGATCGACTTGAGATCAGGCTATCATCAGGTGAGAATTAAAGAAGAGGACATATTCAAGACAACTTTCAGAACTAGGTATGGACATTATGAATTTGTCGTAATGCCATTTGGGCTTACTAATGCCCCAGTCGTCTTTATGTGCCTAATGAATAACATAATGCATAAATACTTAGATAAACTTGTCGTCGTATTCATCGATGACATTTTAATTTATTCTAAAAATAAAGAGGAACATAAAGAACATTTACGGATAATCTTACAAGAACTGCGAGAACAACAGCTCTTTGCAAAGTTCAGTAAGTGTGATTTCTTCAATGATGAAATCCAATACTTAGGTCACATAGTGACTAAGGAAGGGATTTCAGTTGATCCTGAAAAGATCCGGGCAATTGAAGAATGGCCAGTACCAAAAGACGTAATAGATGTTAGGTCTTTCATGGGAATTACCGGTTATTACCGGAGATTCATTAAAGGCTTTTCAAAAATAGCCAACCCAATCACTTCTTTGCAAAAGAAAGGCAAGAAATTTGATTGGAACTTGAAGTGTGAAGAAAGCTTTAAGAAATTAAAGACTTTATTAACAACTGCGCCTATTCTAAGAATAGAAGATCCTAATAAGGATTTTGTGGTTTGCACCGATGCTTGTAATGACGGTCTAGGCGGAGTGTTGACTCAGGATGGACATGTCATTGCCTATGAGTCCAGGAAGCTGAATATTCATGAAAATAATTATGCCACTTATGATTTAGAATTAGCTGCTATTATTCATGCTTTAAAAATGTGGCGACACCACTTAATAGGCAGAAAGTTTACTTTAATGACTGATAATAAGGGTCTGAAATACCTTTTAGATCAGCCTAACTTAAATGCAAGGCAAGCCAGATGGTTGGCCTTCTTAAGTGAATACGATTTCGAAATTCAGCACATAAAAGGAAAGGAAAATAAGGTGGTTGATGGTTTGAGCAGAAATGCAAAGCTGAATTTTACAACAGCTATTAGCACTTATACCTCTGATTTAAATGAACAGATGGCTGAAGGGACAAAATTGGATGAAGTTTATCAAAATTTACAAGCTACAGCTAAAGAAAAACCTACAGAAAGTTTGATAAAGGGTTATAGTTTAAATAAAGATGGATTTTTATTGTTTAAAGACAGACTGTATGTTCCGAATGTATCTAAAGTTAAACTGTTAATTCTGGATGAAGTTCATAAAACCCCTTACTCAGGGCATCCAGGCTACCAGAAAACTGTCACTATGTTAAGAAAAGACTATTTTTGGCCTAATATGAAATCTGAAGTAGCTGAGTACATAGCTAGATGTTTAGACTGCCAACAAGTAAAAACAGAACATCAGCATCCAGTTGGGTTATTGCAACCTTTGCCTATTCCTAGTTGGAAGTGGGAAATAATCAGCTTAGATTTCATTACCGGTTTACCCAAAAATCAAAATCAGAATGATTCAATTATGGTGGTAGTAGATAAATTGAGTAAATCAGCACACTTTATTCATGTTAAAACCACTTACAAGGCTGCAAACATAGCTGATATATTTTTAAAGCAGATTTTTAGGTTACATGGTGTCCCAAAGGTTATTATTTCAGACAGGGATCCTAAATTCACTGGAAATTTCTGGAAATCTTTGTTTAAAGGATTAAACACAACTCTGAATTTCAACACTTCTTTCCATCCTCAGACGGACGGACAAACTGAAAGAGTTAATCAGGTATTGGAAGATCTGCTAAGAATGTATGTTAAGGATCAACTAGGTAAGTGGGAGGATTACTTATATTTAGCAGAATTTGCATACAATAACAGCTATCAATCGTTAGCTAAGTTCAATCATTTTGAAATTCTGTATGGGCGTAAATGTAACACTCCTATCTCTTGGAATAATCCAGTAGATAGATTAGTGTTAGGTCCTGAATTATTAAAAGAAATGGAACAGATTGTGAAACAAGTGCAGGAAAATTTGAAGATTGCCCAGGATTGGCAAAAGAGCCAAGCAGATTTGAAAAGAACTCCTAAAGAGTTCTAGGTGGGTGAACATGTGTTCATAAAGGTAAGACCAAAGAAGAGCTCCCTAAGATTGGAGAGTTGTGCGAAATTAGCACCACGCTACTATGGTCCATTTGAAATTTTATCTAGAATTGGTCAAGTTGCTTATCAGCTAGCATTACCACCTAATTTAAAGGTGCACAATGTTTTTCATATTTCTGTTCTGAAAAAGTACGTTCATGATGCTACTCATGTTATTGATTGGAACATTGTACAGGTAGAACCAGAAGGGGAAGTTCTGGTGGAACCGGATTGTATCCTTGGGAGGAGGGAAATTACTCTATGGAACTGCACAATTGGACAGCTGAAGGTGCAATGGAAGCACCTTAGTCCTGAAGAAGCCACCTGGGAACTGGAAAGTAAGATGTGGGAAGCATACCCAAATCTGTTCCAGAGGGTGGCTGAGGATGAGGAATAAGTAACATCGAGGACGATGTTACATTTTAAGGGGGTGTGTATGTCACATACCCCAATTTTGTAAAAATTATGTAATTATTTCATTTTATTCCTGAGACATTATGTTAAATTTAATGCTAAGTAGGAATTGATGACTCAGCAGAGTCACTAGAAATGGAATGTAATTCTGAATATTTTATTATTAATAAATAAATAATGGAGACAACAGCATGGGAGAGCTGTTAAAAAGAGGTTACTGGTCAAACTGGTGGATGGAACTAGGTGGAAAGGCAAAAGACAAGTGGCAGCATCCTCAAACACTTCCTAAGTTGCAGGTGGCAACTTCCCTATATTTTGGGGTCATGATTCCCCAAGAAAGTGGAATCAGAGCAGGTGGCTCATTAATGACAGTTAACCCAACAAAGACCTAGGCAATCTTTTAAATAGTACTCAATGAATTGAGCTGGGGGTTCGAATTGTTCTGGAGGGAGAATACATTCAGGTGAATTTTATTCAGGAGTCCCATTGAGGAAGAGAGAAATATATAGTAAGGAAGTTGTTTGAGAGGAATGCTGCAGAAACTTGGTTCCATTGTAGTTGTTTGGGCTGAGAGAATTATTTGCTGCACCTAGTTCCAGCCAGGGAGACCAGAGCAAGCTCGGGGGTCCTGAGAAGTGTTGTCTGGGCACTCTCCAGGAGTTGGTAGGGAGGAACAGCCTCCCATTGCTATTGTTGTCCACAGAAACAGGTTCTGCCATTTATTTCCTTATGTTGTCAAGTCTGAATAAATTTATGATGAGTTTATTTCTAAATGTCTGAAGAGTAAGTAGTTAGTAAAATAGTATATCAGAATAGCAATAGATAGATTTTGTAGAGTTATTGTGTCTCAGCAATTCCTTAGTATCATTATTATCTTACGGTTAAGGTATTTTTAATGCAAGCTATACATTAATATTATTGTAAGTAATAGTATATTATTGTAATTTTTAAACCTGGTTTAATATAATAGTTAAATAGATAAGTAAAGTTTAAGTATACAGTAATTCTTTCTGCAACATAAACTTGTTTAAACAATCATAGGAACGGAATTAAATATAACCACATAAACTACAGTAATGATACCATTATAGATAATATTGCAGAAGAATTGTAGCTATAATTAGAATAGCTTTAAAAAGATACAAACCCTATTCAATAGTTAACCAGTCTTAAACTATTAAATAAAAACCCAATACCCTAGTTAACAAATATACAATCACTATCTGTTACACAAATGAATGTGCCAAATTACAACAGAAAATTTACTTAGTTATTGTTTGAACATACGAAAGGACTAGCAGAACCCTATTTGACTCAACAACGAACTAAAACAACAGTATAGTAATATCTTTCACTTGATTAACTCCTTCGACATTGCCATAATCATAACAAACCGAATAAATAACTAAACAAAAATCGTGACCGTCGAGTTCGATTTAAACCCTATCTCTCCAGTCGCTACCACAAGAAACTACCAGCAGAGCATTGACCTAGATATTGAATTTTAACAGAAGAAACAAAAACAGAACAGTATCTAGCTCGAGGTCGAGC
The DNA here is from genome assembly GCA_027924585.1 of Larix kaempferi. Classification (NCBI taxonomy): domain Eukaryota; kingdom Viridiplantae; phylum Streptophyta; class Pinopsida; order Pinales; family Pinaceae; genus Larix; species Larix kaempferi. Next base: position 7,950,787 of record BSBM01000622.1, on the reverse strand, counting down.
TTAAACAAATTAGTATTATTTTCCTTAAAACTTCCATTTTACCATAGAATCATAATCGATATAACAGAACAGTATATTTAGCTCATTATCGAGCTCAAAAAATTTTATTATATCCTTCACTTGACTCACAGTATCAATAGAGTCAAAAGCTTAACAACCAAACAAGCAACTACACAAAAGCACGACTGTGGTGTCGAATCAAACCCTACCACTCCAGTTTTCACAACAAGAATTTTATCAGCAGAGAATTAATTTAGTTAAAAAATTTTTTAACAAAAAGAAACAAACAGAGCGGTATTCTAGCTCATTGTCAAGCTTCGGTATCAAGATAATATAATTCACTTGGCTTTCAATTTACCGACAGAGTCGTAAACGATACAATGGGACAAGCTTTTAAAACTACACTACAGCTGTAAAAAAAATTGGTAGAACCATAACAGACCTTATGTACAAACCAAAAATCATGCTATTAATGAAGACAATGCTTCCACTTATAGTCGTATCGTCAATAAAAAGAGGGTTATGCACTAGTTTCAATTGTCCCTGGGCAAGCCCAAGCAAAATACACGCTAAACGAACTCAAAATATACAAAAGAAAGAGATATTAAGTGGTATTATAAAACCTGGGTGAAAACCTTGAGTAAAATTTAAGATCCATTATTTAATCCATGAGACCGTAACCTCATCTAAAAACAGGCGTATAGCCTTTGTCTTCTCTCTATCTGTACATAAATTCTTTGTAACAAACCCTATCTACCAAAAGCAAGAGTAATAAAATTACATTTGACCGAAGCCATAACATCACTTTCAAATGAGTTAAAAACCAATAGTTTAAAGTTTGAAAGGAGCTGAGGGACCTGGAGTCACCTCACATCAACCAAGAACCTAACTACCCTAACAACCAGCAAGGAGGAAAAGCCATGGTGGAACCAGGCTTACCAGGTAAGAGCCAAGCGCCGAGGGTTGTGTCTTGTATACCTTCAAGAGTAACCATGCCTGCACATTACAAATTTCCAAATCAGTTACAAATGTTTCTTAAAAACAAAACAATTGCTTTTAAATTGAAAAACCACGAAGCAGTTGTTATAGCTTACCAGCGATTTGGAAGAAGTTGCAACACAGTGAATGACCCGGTAGCCACGAGCTGAGTTAAGTGGAGAACCCACCTTGGTCACCAGAAGAAATGGGATGGAAAAATCAAAGGTTTCCTTCCAAGATGGAAGCCGTGACAAAAACAAGTCGAACAAAACCCTCATGCCAGGACCAGACCAGAAAAGGAAGTCGAGGGATAAACCCTAGATATTTAACACACTCATAGCTGTCAGTAGCCAAATATAAAGACTTCCAAACGATAAAAAGAGTAAGCAAAAGAACTGTAGCAACCTGGAAGCTGTTGCCAACAGCGCCACAACAAAACTCAGACCTGGAGATTTTGCAGAATGACCCGAGCCCGAAGGCGAAGGAAAAAAATGACAAGGTAGGGTTAGGTCCACTGTTTTATATCACCAAACACTTGGCTCTTGTTTAACCATGTAGTAGTTTAATTTTTCCATGCAGTGGGTCGACACTCCATAGTTCCACAATGATATACCAAGTATTGTTAATCAATTAAAATCCTAGCAGGGATGTTCAATTATGGTAATGAGCCATAGTTCCATAGTTCAAACTTGCCAATTATTCCATGTTAGAACATGCATTCGAATTTCCCATTGGAGGACAATATCACTTTATCCTACAATCAATACAATCATGCAAATGTCAATAAAGTTCAAGGTCTCGATGAGATTCTCATCATTTTAACTAATTCAAAAAAAAAAAAAACAATAACATGGGTAAATAAAATTATTGCATAATTCTTCATAATGAATGCAAAACCATAGTTTACATATCATCCTTTTTAATAATGAACACATTAGGATGATGTCCTAAATATATTGACTTATATTCAAATAAACCTTTCTTGTCGTTAGCATTCGAGATTAAGTCTTGGAACCTATTTAAACATAGAGGGTACGATAAATTATTATAAAATTTAAGGAGGTAGGTTTCAAGTATGTTAATTGTTGTTTATGAAACCTACCACTATATTGCCTTTCACCCTATCTTCTTATGTGACAGCACTTAGATTATTCTTTAAGCCTCTAAGATAATGAATTGATATTAGGGTTTGACTGTTACAACTCCGCTACAAATTGCCGTTTGTCATAGTTTTGCACTGATGATTTAAGACATGTCATTCTTTCAATATGTGATTTCCACTAGTGGACTTCAAGCTTTACAATTCATAAAAGTTGGACGAAGGTTACTCTAGACCTAGCTACTTCTAGTTACCATATAATAAGAATCTCTTAACAGTCTCAAGATCCTAGTGAAGTAGATAAAGCGAAACAAATAGATTTTTGTTTTCCTTAATACCAACAAGTTTAATCAGTTATGTTACTTGAAGACTATTCTACAAGTGCTGATAGATTCTATTCAAGTATTATTGATGGAAACAAAAGTAGACTCCAAGCAATGCACACTCTTAAAATTAATAATAGAAGACAGATATTGGCAGGTCATCTTTGCATGGCTGAAGATAAGAAAAGTACAAAACTTAGTGGTAACTTTAACTTCCAATCCTTGCAATTAAAGTATAAATCAAAATATGTTTCTGAATTTTGAACTGGGCATAATGTAGAAAGAATTCTACCTTTGAAAGCTTGATAAACCTGGCTAGCATGCCTAGACTTTTTACTGAAGGATATGGTACAGCTATATTGACTTATAATGCTTTAAAGATTATTGCAGCGACCCGAACATTACCTGTATATCTGTAAGAGAAGAAAATCTGTTGCATTAGCTCGGAAGCTAAGTAAGCCAGTGTGTCATGGCAATTCCCCCTTGTGGTTGAAAGACAGAAAAACAATCAGCAATGGTAAAGAAACTCATAAAAAAATCTAAGTATAATAACAGATAATTTAGACACATTTATGATCACTTTAACTAATCAGACAGATCAATGAATGCATTTATTAATATTACATGCTAATTTAAAATTTTTAAATTTTTCGGAAATTTTGGGATTTGACAAGCCAAGCCAATGCTTCCAAAGGAAATGTATGCCTCCCAAGAGATGGATAGGGATACCTCTGAAATTTCTGTCCAATTGCCTCAACTACATCAAGAATATGACCGAGGAAATCTGAATTTGAGGTCAAGTGAGTGCATGCACATGGGTTTGAAGCAATTTCAAACCCTCAACGTTTAAAGAGTTGTTTTGTGGCCACCAAAAGTGGTCAAGAAATTCTTGCTCCGCTCGGCTCTGAACAGTGCTGCCAGTTCTGACGCTGGAAACCGCACATAAATTGAAAAATTCACTGGAAAAGCGTCGAGAAATTGTGAGACCGGGAGCCTCTACAACCGAACATGCAATGCGTGACTGAAAGCGTACCGCCCAAAGATTGGAGATGATGAAATGCGCATGCATACTTTTCTTGATTCCATAAAATAAATTTGTGAATGTATCTCAACTTATTTATAGATTTGTGAATGTATGTCAACTTCGACTCTTTTCTCCAACGTTGACAACGAGTTATATATTTGTCCATGCCATCGTCCCTTTCCAAAGTTGAATCAAATCAAAAGAACTCACTTGATGAAGGTGGGTGGGAACTCACTCGTAAATTTTGACTGTGGGTGGGAACTCACCCGTAAAATTTGACTGTTTAAACCATTTTATCAGAAGACATGGTTTAGATGGTTTAGATTTTGAAGTAAAATTAACTATTGCAAACAATAGTTCGATACAATTACAGTTTGTTTTAATGCATTTATAATATTTATCCAAGTGTGTTATTACATTTTATTTTTCAAATTACCTTTAAGTGTCTATATACTAACCACTAAATAAGGGTTTTTCTTACTACGATTAAATATATTAAGCCTAAAAGACCAAAAGAGACCTAACTAACGAACTTATCTACATGATTGAGCCCTCACTTAAGACAATCTTGCATCCAAAAGGTTTTCCTTCACAATCTATTTCAACCAAACGATTAAAAAACACTCACTCCCATTAAAACGTTTCCACAAATTGGGAATGGTGGTATTATACTCAAATATTATGGGGAGATTGGGCTTTCAATAACTCATGAATAACAATAAATTATCATTGAAATTTGATAATAACACAAGTGTAACATGGAATAAAAATGTCTACATGGACATAGCTTCTAGAAGTATTGAGTAAGCTCATAATATTATTAATAATGTATTTATTTAGTAAAAAGGTAAAATCATGTACATTGCTTAACTATATTTATGGGATCCTATTGCATATGTGGTTGATATTTTCAGTGTATAGTTATTCTATGATAGATGTTATATCATAAGGTAGTAATTATCAATATCTAATAATAATTAAAAAAATCAACATCCCTATCCCTATCAACTAAAAATAGTTTTACTACTTTCAACTCTTTAAAGTAAAAAAAATACAACCAAATACTAATAAATTTACAATGCATTTACTACATTTACACTTGATTCATCTTTGCATTTTACACTTGAATAATTACCTCCAAAATGAACTAGTTAAAGACTAAAATAACCTACACACAAGAGAAACTCTCAACACCCACAATAAAAAAAATTATGGAAGAATTTAATAACACACGAAAATTAATAATATTTGGAATTTATTTTCGTGTACTTAACATGATAGAAACATAATAAAATTTTACCTTTATTAGTTGTTGTGTGCACGGTAAATCTCTTTACTTGTGGACAAATCATATTAACACTTCAAAATAAGGGCGTGTAATAGAGGCGTTCTTTAATTTTTAATTTTATTTTTTTCAATGATGCACTAAATTTGTAGGTTTTCGTTAGTGTTAAGAGTTGGCTCTATTTGTAACAATTTAATATTTGTATGTTAAAGTAAACAATAGATATGTTATTTCTTAAGTTGAATTTAAATATTGTAAAAAGAAAATATTAAAATGATATTTTTTTTCAATTTTAAGTAAAAGGGAATCAAAACTTTTATATAACATAATACATATTATTTGAAATTGTAAATTGTAATTGTTACTAGCTATTTTGGAAAACCTAGATAAATAAAATATCCACAACTTTATGATATGTATATCAATTTTCATGACTTAGTAACATAATTTTTAAGTTGGAAGAATGTGGATGAGTTTACAAATTCATTTATCTTTAATGTCACTTTTGGGTTAGATAAATTACTAATTTCACTATGGAAATACTCTTGACTTTCACATTACACATTTTGCTCTTTTATTAATAATTTCATTATAATTCTAAATATTAACTTGAAACATTTTAGAATATTAAATTTAATATAGATGTAAAACTTAATATTATCCATATTATTGATGTCATAAAATCTATATTTTTACATATTTTAAATTTATGGTAGCTATTGTTAATACTAAAGAAATTAGAGAGAGCTTATCCTTACTCAAAGCGTACCTTTAGATAGTTTATTGTTCATAACTGCTCTAATATTGTTTCATACCCCCTCTCAATATTAAATAGATTCCAACAATTGGTATCAGAGCGAGTGTCTTCAGTAATAGCTTAGCATCTCGAAGATAGATCCATGCACAGTTATGGATAAAAAGGAAGGTATCACCACCAACAAATCACCAACTAGGGTTGATGGCACCAACTACACCTTCTGGAACGTCACGATGGAGGTTTATTTGCAATCTCTAGGAGCTTATATTTGGTAGTCCATTTTTTATGGCTACAATGTCTCAGTAGTTGTACCGGTTAACCCAGCCGAAAAGAGAATATATGAGTGCAATGCTAGAGCTAGAGACACATTGTTGTGTGGGTTGACAGATATTGAATTTATCAAGGTTATGCAATGCAAGAGATAGAAACGAACTACTTTGTGGGTTGAAAGATATTGAATTTATCAAGGTCATGCACTGCACCTTAGCCAAAGAATTTTAGGAGAAGCTCATAGGTGTCTATGAAGGTGACGAAAAGGTGAAGAAGGAAAAGTTGCAGAATGGGTTATTTGAATCCTTGAAAATGAAAGATGAAGAGAACATTACTTCTTACTTCTTAAGAGTTGATGAGATATTTAATGGTATCAAGAGTCTGGGGGTTACTCTAGAAGAAGAATATGTAGTACATAAGATACTGAGAACTCTACCCTCGAGCTTTGATGCAAAAGTATATGGGTTGGAAGATAGATCAAATATTGAAGACCTGAAAAGGAGGAGCTTCAAAGGTCTTTAACAACATATGAGATGAGAACTGAGAAAGAGATTCCTATAAGAAAAGAAGCGGCCTTCCAAGCCACTGGAAAGACTAAGCATGATCATGACAAGGACTCATGCAATGAATCATATGAACAGGAGTCAAACTTAGTAAGAAAGCTAAAGTGAGTACGTGGTAAGTACAAGAACAAATTTTCTTTCAAATGTTTCAAATGTGGAGGTATAGGAAATTTTTCCTCTAAGTGTCTTTACAGGGAAAATGGACACAATGATACTGAGGAAGAATCTAGTTCCCATGTATGAAGAACTACACATACTCCACATAGACGTGAAAATAAAAGGAGGATTCCAAAACAAAAGAAAATTTTGTATAATAAGGAAGAAAACAATGCATCTAAATAAATTGATTACGACAAGAAGACAAAAGAGGTATTATTCATGGATTTGGTGGAAGATGATTGCAGTGATGAAAAGTAGAAAAATGGTTTGTCAGTGAAGAAGAATACTCCAGTTGCACAAAACAAACATGGATCGCTAGACAAATACCTCTTTAGTGGGTCTGTTGTTCGGAAATTAATCCTATGACTGGGAAGTTACTGAGGTCACCAACATACTATCTAAGACTTACAAAATCTAAGGAAATCATCAAGCATACAACAAGAGCTTTCTTAATGAAAAATAACTAGGGTTAATAAGTTAAGAAAATAGTACCTTGAAGAATAGAAGGTTGATCCAAGCTTGAAATCCTTTTTTCTCACTCTGCAATATTCAGTAAAGAACCTGCAAAACAAAGATACCCTCCTCAAAAAATTTGGCTAAATAAACATGAATAATAAGATATGACACTCATATATAAGCAAAGCATGAAATATTCACCAAATTCAATTCACACATTAGACACAATTGTTTATGGGAAAGGAAAGTCTCTATTATTGATCATATGAATGATAACAAGTAGATATACCTGATTATGTAGCATCACTGATGAAACCAAATTCTGGGCTCTTGCTCCTCTCCTTCAATATAAATTCCTCTAGCATTTCAATACATTAAGAGTTCATGCTCCTCTCTCATGGATTTTCCCTTGTATTTATAGCAAGGATAGGAATATATCTTCAAGAGGAAAATAGTTGGGGACTATATGGAAATTAATGAAACTCCCTTAACTACCCCAAATTCGATTTTAGTTTTTATTTTTCATAATTTTAAGAGGAACCCGCGAGTATAGTCCTAACAACTTGCAGACAACCCACGAGCAAGATACAAACAAGTAGCGGGTGCAACATTTTAGGGGAAAACGTGGGTGGTAAGTGGACCACCAACGGGTGACCCGTGAGATGTCAGTTAAGGAGTCACGGTTAGTTCCTAAAGGTCTATCACAAAAATAGAATACACTAGTGTTAACACCCAAAACATACCCCAAGGTTGTGGAGAGGCAAAATCAGGGTAACCACTAACCACTTTAGCTTGTGCTATTGACCCAGCACAAGCCGAGAGGGCTCTCTCAATATTGATAGGAGACTGAAAACATAAACAAGCATAAACATACAGCCTCTCTTTACAAGCAAGATATACATTCAAATTATACAAAGAAGGTCAGATTTCTAATGGGACAAAATTATTTAAAGTTGGCGGGATAAGCATAAGAGAAAACGTTGGGCGATGGAGTCAGGATACAACGTGAAGATTAGACAGCAGTGTCGTAGTACGAACTATTAAAATAGATCAAGGTAGCCACCCTCTTGGCGTCTTAATGCTATTTTCTGGTGATAAAAGAAGAAAGTAAGAACATACCATTGATATGAGCATCCAATAAAGATGAATTCGATATCAACTTTAGTAGCGATATTTAGTGTACAACTGAGATAATAACCAAAGATTGTTTCCAAGAATTCTAAGCTATTATACACTAATATCAGGTATGAAAGAGAAAACATAATTTAAATGCATAATAGGAAGTATGAGCACATTGGAAGAGAGAAAAAACAGACTACAAGTAAAGCAACACATGAATCTTTGCAAAATGTCTGCCATAGGCACTACCAAATGTATTAAAAGAGTTTCAAAACAAAGCTCTATCCCCAGGCCTCATCCAAATGATTTTCCAACCCTTAGTTCTTCTATTACAATGCTTTTATAGGCCCCAGCCTCGAATTGGTCCTTAGGAAACAAACAAAATTATGCTGCCACCTTGACAGCCTCAAAATTCGGGAATATTACCTACATGTCAAGTTCAAAAACAGACTGATTAAGATGAGAAACAGAAATACCATGAGGGGGACGCCACCCTACTCCGGTGCCTTTAGTTGGCCCTGCGGATCAAAGAAGTTTTCCACTTTCAAAGAATTGTCCGCCTGTGACTCTTCTACTGGAGGGGGAGGTGTCGCTTCCTCAGTGGAGATCATGAAATCTTTGAGAATCTCTGTGTCTTGCTGGATGTCCCACTCCTCTTTAGGGTTCTCCTTCTTTCTCTTGCGTTGGACCTTTTTGGACACTTGTCGCCCTTCGAGCTCTTCATCTTCTCTAGTAGTGTTAGTTTCCACGTGGTCGAACGCCATAGGAGATGAGGGAGCGTGTTCTTCCTCCACCTCATACCACACCTGCTAGGGCATAAAAACCAATTCGGATTCCTTCTCCTTCTCCATGACATGTATCTAACTCAAAGATATCCGAGCTGTCAGGTCCACCACCTTTCCCATACACTGATCTCGAATAGGTGACGCAAGGACCATGTTTATAATTGTCGTGATGATGACAGGAGCTACGTGTGGTCACATTCACCATGATGACCTGACCGAACCTCTCAGTCGAGAAACAATGATTCCCAAGGCTCGAGTTGATGTGAAACATGCTTGACAAGGATTTCCACATAGATGGAGAAGTATATGACAGCGCTAAGGTGGCCCCCGTCTCGTCGACAGTCATTTTGGTGGAAGCAGAGATGCACTTTAAGCCATCTATCCACCTGGCCTTATCTACATCATAAATCTTCACCTCATTTCCCTCTCGACCATCGAATGACGCGGGTCACATCATGCTCGTAGCTTTTTAGGCCATCTGATAGCCTGCACAAGTAATTTATTCTCTACCCTGCACCTTTATTGCCTACTACTCTGGATCTTCTACCTTCCATCCCTTAAATGCTTTCTCACCCCCACTGTCCCCATCCATAGGTTCACTATCCCCTGTTGTGAGAATTCCTCGGGCATACTAGCTAGGGCGAGGGCTGCTGCGGAGTCTTTTTCAGGTGGGCCAGCGGATGGTGTTGTGTTCCCAGGTATCGAAGAGAGGACCAAATGGGGTATTTCCATTAAAAGGGCCGACATTTAAAGGGCAGGGTGTTTCTTCGACTTCTAGGTCAGGCTTAATATAGGTGGTTGAAGAAGGTTTGGCAGTTCTCCGGGGTAAAACTATCTACATGCAGCAACAATAGACCTTTCAGAAAAACCCTCGGCTTCGGGTATTTGGGACGTAGGAGTTCCAGAAAACTCCCAACCAACTGAGCAATTTACTGTGCAAACAACCGAACCTCCTTATGCATGCCTGAACCCTCCAATCTCTTCTTAATTTCAGGCACCGACAACCAAGACTCTGCATCAAATGCATCCATACCCTATTTCCCAGAGCAAATTTAACCCTAACATTATCGGAAACTGGTTCGTAATTTGCTTTCTTGCCGTAAAGGGACATAGATTTGCTAATGATGGAGGCTATAAGGCCCTACCTGTCACTGAGAAGATCTGAGAATGACTTCTCCTATCGCTTTCTTCATCTTCTGCACACCTGGAGGCTTCCGACCCAACAGGTTCCAAGACACAAATGTGAACTTTCGCGTGTGTCTTTATATATAAAACCCTTTTACCTTAAAATTTGGCCTTCTTTGCTGGCTGTCAGCCTCTCTCCTCCGTTGATCTCCCATGCACTGATCTCGACCATCCAGATCTAATCTCTTTTAGCTGATTTGAGAACCCCTTACATCCACCATCGGATCGTCTCTTTTCCATTATCTTCACCATCCATCTATTAGCACCACACATCCACAAAGTGGTGTCGCGTCCCCTTAAACCAGTTTCCATTACCGCTCATCCCTTTTGCGACAAATCCTAGTGCTGACACCTAGAGAATGGTTTTTCTCATCGCAACCACCATCCCCTCTAACCGCCGCGCATCTTTCTTATGCGACGGTCATCGTGGGTCGTCGATCTATCGCAGGACACTCTGAACCGTTTCTTTGTTACATTGCACTGACACCTTTCTGGACTCTGACCTTTAACCGTAGGATCTTCTCCGACTCGTCTTGGCCTTCCACATGGCCAACCACTTACCTTTCCTCCCAGGTGGTATCGCATGGTCCTGAGGAGGTTTCACTTACCGCTTACCTCACCACACGACGCATCCTCCAACCGCCACTTGTCCGGCAGTATTACCCATCGCGACCACCTATCTCCCCTTTGCTCCGCGCACTTTGGCTAATGTGACATTCAATGAGATTCGTTGATCTCCCATTCGTGCCTGATCAACGGTGGGATTTGCGTGATATTTTTTCCTTGAAATATTTGGCCTCGGACTATTGACTTGGCTCCTTTTTGGTCATTTTGATCCCGTTTTTGCCTTTCTTTTGGAATTTTCTTTAGGCCTATTTATATTTGACACCCTCACATCAATTTTTCTTATGCCTTAGCACCTGGCCATGAAAAATAAAGGGAAATTAGGTTTTCTTCGAGGAAATTTTTGAGATACCCCCTTATTCCACCTCCATACTTATGTTGTAGAAATCAGGTGCTAACAACTGGCTCCAACTGGGGATGCTATCCTCCCTGTGAGGTAGCAAAGAACCTCGTAGACTAGGTGCCTGATCCATTGGGCTGCCCATGCTGGAAAATATTCCTTGTAGAACGCTTGGAGAGTTTTCCTAAAAGCATTCATGGAAAACTTATGGGGGATTTTGCTGTGAGGTGTATCCTATGGCGACCTTTACCCAAACCAAAAATGCTCTGTCATACTACAAACTAAAAAATTTCTTGAAACCAAAACCCCAAAACTGAAACTGTACATTCTGAAAACACACTAGAAATTGCTGGAAGGGATGCTTTCTATGTAAAGCTTATTTATATACAGACTACTCTATTCAAGAGGTCGTGGCTCTAGGTTATACAAAAATGCCAATGTAACTAGTCTAGCAATCGACATCCCAGGTGGATCTTCTCGTCTTGCCCGATTGATTTAAGAACAGCGAGGGTCAATGGCAGTAGGCGATGATGACGGGCGAGGACCCCTCGAGTGAGACCAGAATATTTACCTCGGCTGATGAAATCTTCCATATCCTCTGTCATTGTATCATATAAAATAAGGTACGCACTACACTCCTCTTGCATCTTAGCAGATTTTCTCTTGAAAGAGCTGTAAGTAGGCCATTCATTTCCCCTGTCACTCAGGTCAGGCCTAGGGATTGCGTACCTTTGAAAAACTCCAATCAGGACCCAAAAATCAGGCCTACTGAAACCCCCCCATGACCCTGTGAGACTGAAACGAACAAATTCTAGCAACTCTCCGTGACATGGCTATCCCTTTGTAACATGGGAGGCCGCTCCCGCATAAGAGCTATCTACAACATCTCCTCTTGGGCTACTTGTGATCCTTAGGTTGAAAACCCAGTTCTGCTCTGGAACTCCAAAAGAAATTTCACCCTGTCCCTCGAAAGGGTATAGAAACGACCATTCTTCTTGAAACCCGGACTCTTGAAACCCATGAAAATCCTGCTGCCTAGCTTGGTCTCTTTCAAGCACCTCGATTATCAGGTTAGCTAGATGGAGATATGGGCCAAGCCCTAAAACTTCTTCGAGCATTCCATAATCATCTTCAGCCCCAACAGTGGATTCCATATAAGAATTTCATGGGTCACCTCGGTCATCTTCTAGCCTCTCAGCAATCTGGTCAACCTGTCGAAGGTACATGCCGGACCCCAGAACCTCTTCCAGAATCCCATATTTTTCCTCAAGGATCACATATTCTCCCTCGAGGGTCCTATATTCCTCTTCAAGGACTCTGCACTCTCTTTCAGCTTTAATCTAAAAAGCGGCCTCTTCCTACTGGGGATCTCCAGGAAACCTTTGATCGCTAGCTCTTCGTTCCACCTATGGATGATGGCAAGGTTCCTCCTGCAGATTCTCATGGATTTCTTCATTCATGGCTTTAGGAATTTCCTCTATTCTGGCGAATGATTCAGCTTCAAGGAAAAGGGCTTCACCACCTTTGGGATCTATATTTTTAAGGATCTCAGTGGTGGATTCAGGGCCCGTCACTGAGTTCCCCTCTTTGGCTAGTCTTCCGGAATGGTGAAACTGACTGCACGAAGGCCCATCTTTATCCTCTACTTAAAAGAAGCTTATGAAGTTCTCTAGGAATTCCTCTTCACAGTCATCATATTTAGGTGGACTGAAAACTTCATTAAAACCATCAGTAAAAGAAACTTCAGTAGGCATATTACAATTTACATAAAACAAATCAGAATTACCTTCTTCTAGCACCTCACTGGGCTGATCACTTCCCTTCTCATCATGGGAAAGATTGGAATGTAAGGTTGGTTCTCTTTGTTCATGTCTTGCTTCAAACCCTAATTCTTCTTCAATCCCTTCATCATGCCCTTAGCTGGATAACTTTCCATACATCCTAAGATTTTCTTCAACCTCCAATGCATCAATGAACATATGCTGCAAACTGGAAGACCTTCTCTCCAAAAGATGAAAAGATAAATCAGGAGGAAAAATAGATGCACAGTGTAATTTATCAGCATTCTCTAGGGGCTGAATTTCCTTTGGCATGTTATAATAGAAGCTTACAAACCTCCTATTAAAGATAGACATGATTTCATCTTCTCACCTTCTCATGTAGTAAAACTTTGAATGAACTAGGTCCCATGGCCTTCTTTTGCCCCAAAATCCCAAAAAGGCATCAGATAACTCTTCCCAAGTATCAATAGACTCGGGATGCAAGTGCTTAAACCACTTTTTTAAATCTCCTTGAAGGGATTTGGAAAAATCCCTCATAAAAACATCATCATGTCCTATTTCAAAAAGGTCCAGGAAATGTTCGAAGCCTTGAAGGTGTTTCTCAGCAGTAAGACTTTCGGATCCTCCATAAAAAAAAAGGGAGGTATTTATGGTATTTCGAGGGAAAATCATGAAGAATATGGGGCAGAATTAAAGGGTTGTATCTCAACTGAGATTTGGAAAGAAAAGGAGTATGTGCAGGGGGGGATCATCAGCCCCACTCTCATGGGGTTTGCAAAGCCAGTCATGGATCTTAGATGGTTCAAAAGAAGGGATGGGATTAGCTCTAGGGGTGAAAGGAGAATGTACACTTTCGAATTCAAGTGAAGGATATACAAAAGAGGCTCTCTCATGACCTAGAGATCTCTGGTGAGATAGAAATTTGTTGATATATATAAATAAGGCCAAAAGGATACAAGCACAGAAGAATAGGACCTCTTTGAAGAGATTGATACTTTGATACCTGGACCTTACTCCTTTCATGTCTAAGGTGGTTGAGCTCATTCTCTAGTGGAGTCTGTAGATTTAACTCGAATAATGAGTGGAGTTTCCACATGGATGATATGCAACACTTCTGATGTCTAACTATTGCCCACCATCCACAATTAGATCTGAAACTTTGTCGTTCTCCCAGGGGTGATAGGACAGTCGTTCCTTGGCAACGGGGCCAATTTGTTAACACCCAAAACGTACCCCAAGGTTGCGGAGAGGCAGAATCAGGGTAACCACTAACCAGTTTAGCTTTTGCTACTGACCTAGCACAAACCGAGAGGGCTCTCTCAATATTGATAGGAGACTGAAAACATAAACAAGCATAAACATACAGCCTCTCTTTACAACCAAAATATAAATTCAAATTACACACAGAAGGTTAGATTTCTGATGGGACAGAATAATTTAAAGTTGGTGGGATAATCATAAGAGAAAACGTTGGGCAATGGAGTCAGGATATAACGTGAAGATCAGACAGTAGTGTCATAGTATGGACTATTAAAACAGAGGCAAGGTAGCCACCCTCTTGCCATCCTAATGCTATTTTCTAGTGATAAAAGAAGAAGGTAAGAACGGACCATTGATATGAGCATCCAACAAAGATGAATTCGATATCAACTTTAGTAGCAATATTTAGTGAACACCTGAGATAATAACCAGAGCTTGTTTCCAAGAATTCTAAGCTATTATACACTGATCTCAGGTATGAAAGGGAAAACATAATGTAAATGCATAACAGGAAGTACGAGCACATAAAGAAGAGATAAAAAACAGACTACATGTAAAGCAACACATGAATCTCTACAAAACATATACCATAGGGACTGCCAATTGTATTAAAAGAGTTTCAAAACAGAGCTCTATCCCCAAACCTTAGCCAAATGATTTTCCAACCCTTAGTTCTTCTATTATAATGCTTTTATAGGATCCCAGCCTCGAATTGGTCCTTAGGAAACAAAAAAAATTATGTTGCCACCTTGACAACCTCAAAATTGGGAAATATTACCTACGTGTCAAGTTCAAAAACAGACTGATTAAGACAGGAAATAGAAATAGCATGAAAAGGATGCCACCCTACCACAGTGCCTTTAGTTGGCCCTGCGGATCAAAGACGTTTTCCACTTTAAAAGAATTGTCTACCTATGACTCTTCTACTGGAGGGGGAGGTGTCACTTATTTAGTGGAGATCACGAAATCCTTGAGAATCTCCGTGTCCTGCTGGATGTCCCGCTCCTCTTCAGGGGTCTCCTTCTTTCTCTAGTGTGGGACCTTTTCGGATGCCTGTCACCCTTCGAGCTCTTCATCTTCGCTAGCGGTTGAAGCTTCCAAGTGGTCAAACGCCATAGGAGATGAGGGAGCGTGTTCTTCCTCCACCTCAAACCACACCTGCACGGGCATAAAAACCACTTCAGATTCCTGCTCCTTCTCCATGACAGGTCTCTAACTGAAAGATATCTGAGCTGTCAGGTGCACCACCTTTCCCATACACTGATCTCAAATAAGGGATGCAAGGACCATGTCTATAACTGCCGTGATGATGATAACAACTACGTGTGGTCACATTCGCCATGATGACCTGACCAAACCTCAATCAAGCAACAATGATTCCCAAGGCTCAAGCTGACATGAAACATGCTTGACAAGGATTTCCAGATAGATGGAGAAGTATATGATAGCGCTGAGGTGGCCCTTGTCTCGTCAGCAATCATTTTGGTGGCACCAGAGATGCACTTTAAGTCATCTATCCACCTATCCTTATCTACATCTTAAATCTTCACCTCATTTCCCTCCCAATTGTCGAATGATGCGGGTCACATCATGCTCGCATCTTTTTAGGCCATCTGATAGCCTGCACAAGGAATTTATTCTCTGCCCTGCACCTTTATCGCCTACTTCTCTGGCTCTTCTACCTTCTATCCCTTAAATTCTTTCTCACCCCCATTGTCCCCATCCATAGGTTCACCATCCCCTGTTTTGAGAATTCCTCGGGCATACTAGCAAGGGCGAGGGTTGTCGCAGAGTCTTTTTTCAAGTGGGCCAGTGGATGATGTTGTGTTCCCAGGTATCAAAGAGAGGACCAAATGGCATATTTCCATTAAAAGGGCTGACATTTAAAGGGCAGGGGGTTTCTTCGACTTCTAGATTAGGCTTAACATAGGTGGTTGAAGAAGGTTTGGCGGTTCTCCGGGGGAAAACTATCTACATGCAGCGACAACAGACCTTTCAGAAAAACCCCCGTCTTTGTGTATTTTGGACGTAGGAGTTCTAAAAAACTCCCAACCAATCGAGGAATTTACTACCCAAACAACCAAACCACCTTATGCATGCCTGAACCCTCCAATCTCTTCTTCATTTTAGGAACCGATAGCCAAGACTCTACATCAAATGCATCCAAACCCTATTTCCCAGAGCAAATTTAACCCTAACATTCCTAGAAACTGGTTCTTAATCTGCTTTCTGGCTATAAAGGGACTTAGATTTGCTAATGATGGAGGTTATAAGGCCCTACCTGTCACTGAGAAGCTCTAAGAATGACTTCTCCTGTTGCTTTCTTCATCTTCCACACACCCGGAGGCTTCCAACCTCGACAGGTTTCAAGACACAAATGTCAACTTTCACGTGCGTCTTTATATATATAACGCTTTTTCTTTAAACTTCAGCCTTCTTTGTCAGCTGTCCGCCTCTCTCCTCCGTTGATCTCCCATGCACTGATCTCGACTGTCCATATCTGATCTCTTTTAGCTGATTTGACAACCCCTTACATCCACCGTTGGATCATCCCTTTGCCATGATCTTCACCATCCATCTATTAGCCACGCATCTTTCTTATGCAACGGTCATCCTGGACCGTCGATCTATCGTAGGACACTCTGAACCGTTTCTTTGTAACATTGCACTTACACCTTTCTGGACTCTGACCTTTAACCATAGGATCTTCTCTGGATCGTCTTGGCCAACCACTCGCCTTTCTGCCCAGTTGGTATCGTATGCTCTTGAGGAGGTTTCACTTACTGCTTACCTCGCCATGCGACGTGTCCTCCAGCGGCCACTTGTCTGGCGGTATTACCCATCGCGACCACCTATCTCCCCTTTGCTCCACACACTTTGGCCAATGCGAGAGTCAATGAGATCCGTTGATCTCCCATTCGCACCCGATGAACGGTGGAATCTGTGCGATATTTAGTCCTTGAAATATTTGGCCTCCGACTATAGACTTGGCTCCTTTTTGGTCATTTTGGTCGCGTTTTTTCCTTTCTTTTGGAATTTTCTTTAGGCTTATTTATATTTGACACCCCCACATCAATTTTTCTTATGCCTTAACACCTGAACATGAAAAATAAAGGGAAATTATGTTTTCTTCAAGGAACGTTTTGAGATACCCCCTTATTCCACCTCCATACTTATGCTATAGAAATTAGGTGCTAATAACTGGAGAAATAATGAATGATCAAGGATACAAGCATCTATAGAAAACTAGGGCTCTTGAATCCATAATGTCCTTTTGTGTGAGTGACATTCCAGGTTTGTCACGGTCAGAGAAGTGCTAATTTGATTGATAACATGGTCCTTCAATACTCCTCCAAATCCAGTTGCAGAAGTTAAAACCAACATTCAATCTGAAGAAGAAGAAGAAGCTACACAAGTTGACTAGGAAAGTGTATTGATCAATTCCCTAGATGAATTGAAGAAGTCAAGAAAGAAGAGTCAATTATTGCAGGAACGGATGTCGAAGTATGACAAATACGACAAGCTAAATAGAGAGCTTCAAGAATCTTTTAATACACAGGATTGTGAAAAAATGATCAAATATGAGAAAAAACTGGTTAGCGGACAAGACAAGGTCAAAGTACTTGAAGAAGAGAAACTTTCATTGAAGACTTCTATTGAAGAATTAGCGCAGAAAAAAATGTTGGCAAGTAAACTTGAGCTGAAGGAGAGAGAGATATCTTGCTTAAAAAACAACTTGATTGAGATAAAGGGGAAGAAATAGGATCAAGATCACACCACCACTGATACTCTTATTTGCGCACATCTAGAAAGTGATAATACTAGTCTTGAAGAAGAAGTGAAGAACAAGGTCAAAAGCACAAGTTCAAAGGCAACACATCAATTCTGAAAAAAAATACTAAATAATCAGAGATTACCTAAAGATAATTTGGGTCTTGGTTAGGAAAGAACATCTAGAAACGTATGCGACAATGAACATCATCCAAATCAAATGAAGTCTTTCAGCTATGACAGTTCCTTCAATAATTACAATTCTTTTCATCACACTAACCAAGGAAGGATCAATAGAAGGAATTGTTCCAAGTGAAATCACATTGGTCATATTGAAAAATATTTCCAAACTATGAGATGTTATGCATGTGTTGGTTTTGGACATAAAAGTATGTACTATCGAAGAGTAGTAAACTACCCCATTGAAGAAATGTTGTGCAAAAGAAATCACAATGCAAGGATTCACAGTGAAGGTATTCAAGCGCAGAATCATAATAGAAATGTGCACATGAAAACTTGGGTAAGGAAATCTCCTCAGAAATGCGTAGAAGAAGCTGAAAATCCAAGTACATCCAAAGCAGCAAGAAATCGCTGCCCCTCTTGCTAATCTCCAAGAAGATTAGGTGAAATCCTTGAATTCAACATGATGCATCTCAGGAATTCAGTGAGTATGTTAGTGAAGATTATGAATTGAAGGTCTCTGTCACATAAATCATTAAAGTTGTAAATGATTATATGTGTTAAATTGTCGCTTCAATATTTCAATTGATAAAAGATGTGTGCATTCAATTAGTTTCCAAATTATGTTGTCGCACAGAAGCACTTGCATGTGACATAATTAAATATTTAGTTTATTTCTAATTTATGTTGAAAACAAAGTGTCACACAAAATACATATATATGCGATAGAAGAAAAAGTACAAATGGATGGTACTATGAAGTAAATCATTTTCCTGCACAGAAACATGGATACATAATCATATATTGCATTATATTCAAAATATGTGTTTTTACATATCGCACGAGTCTTCTACAAAGTGAATATCAAAAGAGACTCCATGCCGAGGTAAAAAAGGCAAGGCTCAAGAAGATGGAAAAATTGAGAATTGCAGAATTATAGTCTAAAGCAGCAATTCAAGGTCCAGCTCTGTGTCTGGTTGATGTGTAAGTCAAAGCTCCAAATCCATTGGAACTAGCGCATTACACTCATAGGTTGGGTGCAAAGGAAATTTTTTTAATGTTGTAGATGAAGACTATTTAGAATGTCGAGACCAAAGTGAAGACAGTTCATCAAGAATCCATTGTTGTTTACACTTCAGGTTGTAAACTTTATTTCTCAGATGAGTCCATTGCTCATCATGCCCGTAATTCACCTGCAAATGAGCATACAAATCTTTGAATGTCGATTCCTCCATTCGGCCTTGCTAGACTCCCATTTCAACTCTTAAGCGAGTAAACTCAGAATGCTAATACTAAACATCAAGGTGCACATTTTCAAGGGAGTCATTCACTCTCATGTAGAAGGAATCCATTGGAAAAGAAGACAAGAAATCAGGAGACAATGTGAGGTAGAAGGGATGTAGAGAAGGAGGTGATGAACTAGGCTTTTAATAGAGCTCTTATAGAATTGAATGGATGCTCTTCGCATGCGTGGACTTAAGATGAAGAGATGTGCATTCAAGACTGCACAATTCGAAGAAGGTGGTGGAGTCACCAAAACTAAGTGTTGGATTAATGACTTTGGGAAAAAGTACAAAAAGTGCAAATCTAATTTATTGCTCCATGCATCGAAATGATGTTGCCCAAAATCTCAAGTAGGAATGCGACATGTCATTGTTTTCACACGAACTGAGTATCATATCTGCTTTAATGTCGAGTTGGATGATAGGTGAAGAACATGCCAAATATTTGGTTTTTTTGGCAAGGGTTCCGACGTTAGTAAAGCTGACAAGACTTGGTGACGGTGCTGTAAATGCAATGGATGGAACAGTGAGATTGAAAAGGAAATAAAAACTGCAGATGGGTTTTGGTACTATGCAGTTGCCAATGACAGATGATTTTATGAAGTGTTATGAAAGCAACATGAGATCAAGATACAGAAGATCGATAGAACCTATTCATGGGGATCACATCATAGATGATTATGAAAAACCATGTCAATACTGTAGGATATCAACATAGAAAATTCAGAAAAATAAATGAAGCATGAACATAGGGGGAGTTATCCCTATAAGAAAATAAGTGAAGTCCAATGAAAAACAAAAGAAAGGTGAACCAATAATTTTGCAAGTTATGGCACCTCTTTTCCATTTATGTCAAAGGGCGAGAAAGAGAATGAAGATGACCATGAAACAATGAAGCTAAGAAAGAACATGAAGTTGATTAGGGAGAAATAGCATTGAAGTTGAGAAACATAACATGAAGCTGATGAGAAAGAGCATGAAGATGATCGGGGAGAAATAACACAACGATGATCATGAATCTGATATGAGAAAGAGCATGAAGCAAAGTAATTACAGGAGCATGCAACAACGCAATGAGAATGACCATGAAGAATGTAGTCTGCATAGAAGAAACATAAAGTAGAAGAAACATTGACAACATAATGCACAAAAGTCAAAGGTTCAAAATGACAAGGAACTCAGGGAGAGTATTGCAATGTCACATTCCATGAACCT
The DNA here is from genome assembly GCA_027924585.1 of Larix kaempferi. Classification (NCBI taxonomy): domain Eukaryota; kingdom Viridiplantae; phylum Streptophyta; class Pinopsida; order Pinales; family Pinaceae; genus Larix; species Larix kaempferi. The sequence goes on along the minus strand of BSBM01000622.1, from coordinate 7,930,330 downwards.
CCTAGTGGCATTCAGAGGCCATGGGAGACCCTCCGTACATTTTATTTCAACTAATTTGTCCATTTTCTCACACAACCACAATGGGCTTGGATCCGCAACCTACAGCTTCCATTCTGCATCCCGCAGTTGGGATTCAAAACTCAGATTGCTAAATCCATCTCCCCGACGAATTGGCACTACTGACTTCTATAATCCGTAATGCGGAAGTCGGAAGCCGGAAGCCAATTATTGACTTTGAATTTTTCCCATCCACACTCCGCAGTTTTGCAACCCGCTTGCAGAGATCAGGATTTAGAATCCATAAAGCGTCGTCTAAGAGGCTTTTCTTCGCCGCAATTCCACAATCTGCAACCCACGTTGCGGATGTCGAAACTATGGAATCCATATTTCGTAGCCCTGGGTAAATTACCTCATACAACCTGTAATTCTGCAACCTACGTTACGGATGGCCAACGCGCCAACCTCCGTGGAGATCCTCTTCTGATTCTCATAATCCCGCAATCCTCCTGGTGGGTGCGGAAAGCTGGAATTCCATGTGCCACCACTGGTTGGTCCCGAACCTCCACAATCTGTGATCCGCGTTGCAGATGTGGAAAGGTCCTTGCTAATGCGGAAGGATCAGGACCACAGACCCCTACTCCAACAAGATTCTAAGGCTAACTTAAAAGGGTCATAACTCCCTCATCCTTGGTCCAAATTTGAGAAGGATGGTACCATTGGAAAGATCTTGGAGATCTCTATCCAATGGTGCAATCCCCACTCCATATGAGCTCTCCAACAATGTCAATTTTCCAACTTAAGATATGTTCATAACCACCTATAGGGGCCTTTACCTTTCTTCCAGTAACTCAACCTACCTCCTGTCGTGTCTTCTTCGTTCACTTGACCTCATAAGGGGTCCTAAACATCAAATGGGATATCCCCCTTCCATTCCCAAGTCCAGGTGAGGTGAATCCAACCTTTTTAAGGGTGAATACAATGCATAATAAACACGTATAATGAACTAATCTATTCAACATATCAAAAACCTACAGGGATTAGCCATGCATATCATTCATGTAAATAACGAAGTCTTCAAACATGTATTCAAATTCATATTTATACTCACACATAGCTTCCTAATGAGCAAGTTCATGGAGTCATCCATTCATTAATCTAGAACCTGACACGCATAACATAACCAACAAATATAACACATGAAACAACATTATTTAACACACAGAAGCACTTATCTTTGGAACTGAAGCTTCCCTAAGAAACTGGCTAAGTGAGAACAAATTTCCACCCAACCTTAGGTATCTGTCTATCCTATACTCTTTTAGATGAGAGACCACCCCCGAGCTGCATTGTGTATCCACTAAGGAGGGCTAATGGCTCTCTCATAGTCAAGGTCTCATCCTAATGCTAAGCCAACCTATAGTTGGGTTTATCAAGCAATCCATGGAACAAGGAGAATTCCGCTAAGCTAGTGAGCTCAACCACATAGCTATAGGCATATCATATCACTCAGCAAGCATGGCACCCAAATTACCTACCTCACCCAACACAAGGAAGGCAATATGCTCTGTTGTACAGTCCCTCAAGGCCCCCTTCCCTCTGGTACTATTCATGGTGGTAATAGAAAGGTCCAACTGCTGTTCTTCATGGGATTTCAGCCTTCACCAGGTTTATCAAGCATATCCAACCCTAAAATGACCTTTCTGTTTGTTATACAAGATAATTCTTCATAGGGTCATGACCTAAGCTCTGCTAGGTGACTCTGTCCTCTGCAAAACAAATCTCAGTGTTCTCATGGGTTCTATTGGCCATTCAAGCTCTACAAATAATACCATGAACAAATCTATGGTTGTCCCCAACCGGTTTCATTCTTACACAAGGTTTTCTTTTCACATTCGGCTCACACATAAATCGTGATTTTCTCTTGGTTTCTTCCCCAGCTGGGCTCTGTGCCTGTGTGAATGACTTGGGTTCTTGGTCAATAGTGGGTTACCAATAAGACGGGATAATTCCCAAGCATGGAGTGGCTTAAGGAACAAGCAAAACATAGGGTCATACCCTGCCATACGGATTCGCAGGTTTCCCCATACTCAATCAAATTCATGGGTTTGGTTTTCCCAACCACCCTCTTACCTTTGCATTAATATTAGCATGGGATGTCAAATGGGTTCACAATTGGACATGTGGTAGCATGGGTACCAATCCCATAACCCCATCACCTCTCCCTAGTGGACACACATGGCCCCCTTCTCATTGGTTTCCTCCTTAGCCATCTTCTTGGGTATTTCATTGCAGTAATTAATAATTACATCATTTACAGATATTCATGGCTTGACAGCTCATGTATAATCAACTGTAAAATACTTTCCTATGAAAATAAAACTTGAATATCCACTAGTGTTGTTATCAGACAATCTACTCGAGCAAATGCGAGTGTGATCTCCCTAGTCCAGGTGGATCTAAAAGAAATAAAATACAGAATATAGTACTCTACTCTAGATCAATTTGAGATCAATTCTAATAGATGTCTTACCTGTAGATATGTAGATCGTTCTCCTCTTTATATCTCCAAGCTCCACAGTAATCAGATCCAAGATGCAAAACCTGCCAAAGCATGTAGAAACAATACATCTAAACACTAACTAATCTAAGAAAACAGTTAAGGAAGTAAACTCTAAATGCCATCAACATGAACACATTTATGGGAAGAGATTATATTACTGTAAATAAAGTAAGAAATACAAAGTAGAGTGATGATTACAACCCAAGCCTTAACGCTGCAATTTTCCTCCAACAAGCCAAGCCAATGCCTCCAAAGGAAATGTATGCCTCCTAAGAGATGGATAGGGATCTTCCAGGATAATTCCACTAGCATGTAAGTGCTATAGACTTCCTCCCCTTGGAATGGAGAGGAGCTTCATACTTATAGGAACAAGAGGATAGAATAGGTTGAGAAATGGTGGGAGAGGATTAAGGGATCCTCCCTAGGGGTGAGGGAACCGTAGGCCAACTCACCTACAAGTTAGGGATAGAGATCCACCTCATGCAACTTCGAGAATTCGCTTAAAGGTCCCCTTTATCAACTTTAACTAACTCTGGTGCATGCTGCATGAAGGCAACTTGCACCTGAGAGGGAAAGCGCGGGATGCACAAAGGCAACCTGAGCCCCCGGCGCAGTCTGTCAGATGACAATCTGTGCCTGACCTAGTTCGGCACTTTTTGCTAGAGGGAAACCTACGCCAACCCAACTAGAACTTGTGGACAAAGGCCAACAACCTACTCCAATTGATGTTCTTGATTAGGGAAACCTCAGGGATTATGGCATTGAGTTAACATGAGACTCATGATGATGAGATTTAGGTGTAACAGAATGACCCCCAAAGCATGAAGTTGAAAGAACAAGACAGGTGAAATGATTTGAAAGAAGTATGGAAAGGAATTTTCGGATGGAAGACGATGTTGCAGTACAACTGACTCTGATATCCCAGTCTCACATGACTCACGCCATGGCTTCTGAGCAATACAATGCAGATCCATGGTAGTAAACACCGACTGAACACAATCATGGCTACTGGACACATGTGTAGATCCATGACGAGATGATAACACATCCACAACCAATACAATGTGTATCTGTGTAATATGACTCAAACAATCTCCACCGCAACCTGGGAAAGATATGATTTTCCTAGGGTCTTCAAGATGAACCCGTAATGATACGAATCTATCCATGTGATTACAATGTATTAGAGTTGAACATGGTAGAAACCACTTAATTACCAGTCATTGAGGTATACCGTTAACAAGTGCGAGTGAAATCACCATTGATGTCAATGATTCTCAAGGTATCATAGTACATACCATCAAATTTCAATCAAATGAATTGAGGTCGAACACTCGATGGAATCTTTCAATCAAGATTCAATGATGTACACTCATGTTGAAAGCAAGGTAACCTTCCATTGAGGCATGCAGGCCTAAGGTACTTGATTGGTTTCTAGATTCTATCCTTGGATGATGTGGTGAAGTCGACAAGGATGAATCCATCGAAGGAGGGACATGATGAATCCCCCATCATCGACAATAAACTCGATAACAAATGTTTGGAGTAGATTGGATGGTAGAGTAATATGCAAGACTGACTCAGGATAGATCAACATGATGGAAGGAGGATTGACTGCAAATTATAAGTAACGAACATCTCTCAAACATTGGCATGGCATGAATTGGAATGATTGACATGACAAGAATGATACCAATCCCGAATGCAATTGATAATGGAAGCATTCTTTAGATGACCCAAAGGAGTGACAAGACTCCTGAAATCGGTAGGACTTATAGACAAAAGGATCACCCAAGTACTGAATGCAAATGCAAATGAGTACCATGTTCAAGAGTGACTATGTACTGCCATGAACTATAGTGTAACATAAAATCTTTCCCCATCATGATTGATCAGTGCCTCTTTTGTTTTTTAACGAGCTTGAGGAAGGTAAACAGATGCTCAGTGTAGCTCATCCCATGGATGAGTCCAATCCTAAACATTTTATGAACCTAGGATTGGAGGGGTTCATCCCATGACGGGCCCTTCAATGTCAGATTTTAACGAGTCCATAGAAGGTAAACTCGGTGTCATTTCACTTTTAGAGAGTCTGAAAGGAACTTAAAGAAGACTCCAAATGTTCTTTTTCAGAGGGTTAGTCTCCTCGCCCGAAAAAGGTTAAAACAATGTGAGAGACAACTCCTCTATTCATGCTTGGCTGGAGTGCTCCTTTTTCGTAAATAGTACTTCCTGGTCCAAAAAATGGGTAAACTATCACCAGAAAGAGGATCATTCAAATACTTTTACAAGCATGAAAGCTTCAAGTTCGCTTGGTGATCTTTTCGTATTTAGGGAGCCTGAAAAGAGCTTAAAGGAAGACTCCTGTACAACCTTTTCATGGTTGATTACCGAGTACGACAAAAGAAAAAAGTAAACTCGGCACAGTTCCTTTTGCGTAAATAGTCTAGTGAGGTCGGATAAAGTGATAAACCTATACTCATTAGAGACACCTTTTTACTCAATTTTTAACAAACATGACAATGGTATCAAAAGCACTTGAAATATTTTTCATGTTTGAACCAGAGCATGGAAAAGTAAAAAGCAAGCTCAATACCAGCATATTGTTTTTTACGAGCTTGAAGATAGGTGAAAACAATGCTTGCGGTATATGCTTCATTTTTTTAACGAGCTTGCAATAGAAAATGAACTATGCTCAGGATTATTTTCATGGTTTAGCGAGATCAAAAATCAAAAGAAAGTATGCTCGGTATAATTCCCATTGGCAGGTTTCTCCGCAACATGATACCCAGAGGTTGGAAGTTTTCCCCCAGCACAAGAAACTAATGGTTTACCTCTAGTATGATTTCTAGAGGCTAGAGACATGCCCCCCAAACTTCGTTTCATTCGCCTACTCTTTTCTTTCATCCAATCTAAGTCATGGTTACTAATGGGAATATATTCACCATGGGAGGAAGAAGAAAGAGAATTAAATAGCATAGGTGAATGAAATGCAGGTTCAGATATTAAATCTAGTGAATGACTCAACTCAAAGGGAGGGGATTTGAATCATTTTTTAACGAGCTTGACATAGGAATAGAACCATGGTCATGGTCGTCTGTTTCATTTTTTAAGGAGCTTGACACGGGAATATAACTATGCTCATGGTTAAGGCCCATTGACGGGTTCCTTGCCAACATGATACCCAGAGGTTGGTAAATTACCCTAGCATGATTTCTAGCGGCTTAACAAGATTCCCCCAACATGATTTCTAGCGGCTTAACCTGCCCCCCAAGCTTCGTTCCGTCTAACTACTCTTCTTCATTACCTAATTAAAATCATGGCTACTAATATGACTATGTTCACCAGGGGGTAGGAAGAACGAGGGTCAAGTGACATAGGCAGATGAAATGAAGGTTCGAGTCCTAAATCTAGTAGAAGACTCGACTGAATGGGAGGAAGATCTATTTCATCTTTACACAAGCTTGAAATAGACGATAACTATGCTTGAAGGGACCCATTTTATTTTTTAACGAGCTTAAAATTGAAAGCAAACGTGCTCATGGTATCCTGTTTAATTTTTTAACGAGCTTGACACAGAAAGGGAACTATGCTCCTGACCATTTGTTTCATTTTTTAACGAGCTTGAAACAAGAAAAGAACTCTACTTGTAAATGGTTTCATTTTTATATAAGCTCGAAAAAAAAGGGAAACTATGCTTGGGATTGGTTTCATTTTTACACAAGATTGAAACCAAAGGGAAACTATGCTCAGGATTAGTTCCTAGCCAACATGATGTCTAGAGGTTGGTAGTGTTCCCCCGGCATAAGAAGCTAGGGGAATAACTCCAACATGATGTCCACAAGTTGGAGACATGCCCCCCCATCTCTAGGGGGAGGAAACCACTAAAACATGTGTAACATTCAGGGAAGTCTGATGACTAGGAGTCATGTGATGACTGGGTTTCACGAAGGAAAGCTGATCAATTGTCACCATATTCCCATGATGAGGAAAATACATCACTCGAAAGAGTGAGGACACTACAGCTTTCATTGTATAAACATAGTCTCATCCAAGGAGTAGATTAAAATCTAAAGGACCTTGGACAACCATAACATCAATATCGACAGTTTTCCCTCCTAAAGTGATAAGTAACTGAGGAAGGATACCTAAAGGTCCAGTAGGCCTTCTATTAAAATCAAATATCTAGTCAGTGACTGGCACAATCTGAGGGGAACCTATAGCTTGCCAAGCAGTTGAGGATAACATACTAACAGAATCTCCCCCATCAATTATAGTGCGAAATATTTCCTTATCGGAAACTCCTACAGATATCTAGAAAGGAACACTTGAAGAAAGATGATATTCTGTTAGACCATTCCAATCAAAGGAAATGACCTCAGTGCTTGGAGGGGGTCCTACGAAAATGGGCAGGGTTTCCCGATGCCTATAACAATTACAACTAGCTAGGAAAACATCAGCGGTTTCCAATTCACTCTCAACTGGAAGACTAGAATGAGACAAAGATTGTGTCATGGTAACTACTTCAGTCTGGACATTCTCCAATGAAAGAGTGGGATCGAGTGGATCTGATATCAACTCGACCACTTCAACTTCACTCTTTGAAGAAAGAGTGGGATCGATCAAGGATGGGACTAGATCGGCCACTTCAGCAACCAATGTGGGGCCAAGGTACAACTTACGATATTTAGTCGGAAAGTGTTTCTAAGATAGAGTAATGTCTTCCAACAATTGTGAAGCTTCATCCATGCATGGAAAAATGTAAGTAAGGTGTAATCGCTTGCATAAAAAACAAGGATTCTTGACTTTACCTTTCTGAACCTGAACCATAGAGTCACTAGTTGATGGCATATCATCACTATGATGTCCATAGGCTGACAATATAGGTGGTTTGGATGCTTTAGACCACTCTTATAACACTTTGGAAAGACTGGGACAATCCTTGAGAAGGTGATCACCCTTGCAAAGCTTGCAAGGGAACATGGGTGTACGAGGTGTTTTCATAGAATGAGTGCCATTAGAGGCAACTGGTTGATGCTTAGTCTCTTTCTTATCCTTCTTCTTCTTTATCTTCATTTTCTTCTTCTTCTTATCCTCCAAATTACTAGCATTATTGCTTTGATTAAGCGAGGAAGAAGAAACAGAAGAAGATGCATCCGACGAAGAAGGGGAAGGATCAGTTTGGGATTGACACTCTCATGGTGGAGAGTTAACATTTGAAACATTGGGTAAAGTCAGAATCACCAAATTGAATAACCATACCGGTAATCCTATTGTAAATCTAGGAAGATTTAAAGTGGAAATAAAGGGAGGACCAATATCCCCAACTGGAGGAAAGACAAAAGGTACCCCTTGAAAATGGGCCTCTTGATTGGTAGTCTCGGAAGAGGTTTCCATATCTAAACTCTCTATGTCCTTCTAATTATCACGCATAAGAAATGCTACTCAAACTAAAAGCAATAGGAAAACTTGTGAAAAGGATGGATAAGTAAGGAAGATTCTCACGGGATTATCAAATTGTCACAACTCGCGATATACTGTAGGGTCCAACAGTTTTACTCGGCCCAATATTTCAGAGCACTAACCAGGGAGGATTAGGACCATACCCCTGACCGTATAACCCAACTACCTAGCAGTACATGCGTAGTAATCTCCCCAAGTGCTGTTCTCGATGTATTGCAACAATAAGATGACGAATAGCTTTAATTGGATAGTTCCAGGATGCTAAAGAGGTCTCTCGATATATGCAAGGTACGTGGGAGCTCAAATCCATAGTAGTGTTGTCTAATGCACAACCGTATGACAAGAGCCATCCGATATACTACCGAGTACATGACGTGACTTTCGATATACCCAAGGGTATGTGAAAGAGCCTTCAATATATCAGTTGGTACATGGAAGAATTGCAGGCCCCCGGGATGTAGTGCAGGAAGATAACAATAGATACTACACTTTAAGACATCGAAACACATTGTTAACACCCAAATTAACCCCCAAGGTTGTGAGAGAAGGAAATTCGGGGTAACCACTAACCAATCTTTAGCTTGTGCTACTGACCCAACACAAACAGAGAGGACTCTCTCTATAAACTCATGAAAACTTGAAATAATCAAAGGCATCAACAATGAAAATGTACACCAGCATTCATCATTCAAGATATTCAATTACAACATACACAGAAGATCAAATTTCTGCTGGAAACAAAATGGTTTAAACATTGTTTGGTTGAAACACATGAATCTCTATTGGGAAATGGAGTCACATAAAACAAACTCTCAACATTCATTTACAAATGCTTTGCGAATGCATTTAAATAGGGGCAAGGTAGCAAACAGCTTGTAGTCAAAGTGATTTTAATTGGTGAAACAGAAGAGAAAGAAACAATCCATCGATACAAGGCATACAATAATGAATCCTGTACCAACTTTAGTAGAAAACATTTGTGAAATGATTGGAATGAGATAAACAGTGCATAATTTGTATGAATTTTGCTTAACTATAACATTGCACCAAGTATGAAAAGATATTACATACTGGAAATAACAATGAAAGATACACAATTGACAGGAGAAGAAGAAAGAACAGACTACAGGACCAATTACACAAGAATCCCTCAAAAACACTGGCTCAGCTCTGCAAAACTTTATTCAAAATAGCTCATAAGCATCTTACAGAACAATACCCAAAGTTTCAAAAAGTGTTCAACTCGTATGCCTTCAATTACAATGAATTTATAGATGCCCCTCGAGACCTAGGCTCGGGTCTCTCCTGAACAGAAAACAGTTGCAATTACTTGACACCTAATTGACAGCTACCAAGGCATATTTCGTCGTTACAATTTCAAAACAGACACAGGCGATATAGGTTTAACAGCTTTTTACATTTACTAGCCGATTTTACTAAATGACCAACTTCTTAAACAAAAGACAAAAATAGTAAAATAACTACTCCATCTAGCTACTTCCACTCTCGTTGAATGCTTCCATTGGCAGAGTGCTTAGCTGATACCTTTGAGCTCTTAACCTGAACATCGAAAATATCTAAGACCGAACTGCTGACTACCAGGTGTGTTTCACCACTCGTGACAGTGCACTGTAGAAATGAAAATTACAAATAACAGACCAGCCATGGATGATCTTATAGATGTCATATACCACCTAGGCCATACCGGCCTTCAAAAATAGGTTACGGACCGTCTAAGTCTTTCAAAATTGGAGATAAGGAGTATACTTATGTAGCCAAAGACAGACTTGCTGGGTGGTGAGATGAAAATAATGTAAGAACGCCGCCACCTTAGTCCTGGGTTTTCACCTGACCATGCCAGTCAAGAAAATCACCTACGTCGAAGGAACCCTTTGTTTGGGATTCTTTCAGTGGGGGAGCAGGGGGCATCTCTTTAGTGGGGAGTATTAAGTCCTTGATAATGTCCACACTCTAGTGGACTTTCTGCTCGTCCTCTTCATGGTTTTGTTTCCTTCTTCTCTGCTACTGAAAACTCCAACAAACCCATCATTTCTTGGGATCTTTTGATTTTCGGACGGAACCGTCCACCACATGGTCAAAAAATACAGGAGGTAGAGGAATATGCTCCTCCTCCATCTCAGACAACACATGTGATAACAGTATTTAGTGCAGGGTTGTGTCTACACTAGCTTAACTATATTTCTAAGAGGTGGTGAGTCTCTACGTCAGAGATGAACATATTATCACAAGTTATTTTAAATCTAGATTCATTCATCCATTTAAGACAAGCAAATTTAAGATCTACAACCATTTAAAAGTTTAAATCACACAATACAAGCAACATTTAAACATCATAATGGAAGAAACTTGAATCAATTCATGCTAAAACGATGGAGAAGATACATGATTACCAGGAATCCTTGTGTGAGTGCCTCCTCCCTTGCCATAAATTCTCCTTCCTTCATCCTTGCTTTTGAAGACTTGGAGCTCTTCTCCTTCCTTTAGAATCTCCTCAGCATGCCTTTGCTCTTTTTGTCTCTTTTTACCATGCCTCCCATGCCTTTCTTATCTAGCATTGGGAGTTGAGCCTTAGGTTTCTCTTCTAAATGTGGGATTAGTCATTTTTCTCATTTTGATTATTTTCAAGAGGAAACCCACTTTTGAATAGTTTTTAGGATTTTTGCTCCACTTAGGATGTTTTAAACACGATTAATGCATTTTAATGCATTTCTCAGAGATGATTCGTCTTTGATTGAACTTGTATAATGACTTTCCTATTGCAGGTGCATGATAAACATATATTGCTCTGTCACTTAGTTAAGGGTGTCAATTTGATTGTTAATAGATGCCCCCTAATGTGTGAGGTCCGAAGCAGAGCTAAGGGCCGAAATACATTACTGAAATTTATATTCAGTATATTGGTACTCTTTATACTGATACTCTTTATCGTTCAAAGCAAGGATAAGGGAAGGAAAACTCACGGGTGCAGGATTGAGGATCACACCTGCAAAAGATATCAATTTCTCAAATATATGATATCTTCTTGAGGTGGGCATACCCATGCTCAGCAGTAAACAAGCATGGCCACAAACAATACACAGTGGATCCATGTCAAAAGCAATTTTTTCCTGAAAATGTATACATGCACTTTGATGAGTGCGAGAACAAAGTCTTTATTGAACTTCTGACATGGCAGTCTAATCTTGCGCAGCTCAGGCAATGCATCGATGAGTGATACAGTTGTTTTTCCCAAGGTCTTCAATACAAATCGACGATAGTACGAGTTTATATCATGTGAATAAGTGATCTGATGTCAAGCATAATAAAACACCATTTGATTACCGATCATTGATTCATACCGTTAACAGATGTGAAGAGACCCACTGATAATGAGGATGGACTCTAAGGTACTCCGTACAAACTAGCAAGTGTGAATAGATGTTCTGAAGTCGAACACTTGTAGAATCAAATAATCAGGGGTCATTGATGTATACCCACTGTCATTTGCGAGGAAACCTGCCACTAATGACTACAAGATCCAAGGTACTCTTCGGTTTCTAGATCCATGTCCTAGATGATGATTTGATGTCGATAGGAATAGATCCATTGGAAGGAGGGCATTGATGTATCACACATCAACCGATACGAAACAAAGATCAATAGTATGATATAATTTGGTAGAACTGCAAGATCCAACACTGTATACTGACACAAGGAAGGCCGACATGATTGGTCAAGAATATTTGAGGAATGGCCGACTTGGTTTGGACTTCCCTTGAACACTTAACACAACGTAGAATGGACACTTGGCAACATGGGACTTTGAGTAACCGACCTTAATGAAATCCGCTAATGCCAGATGCATTAACGAAAGCTCCATTGGTGACGGGAAGGATAACCCATAGGTGGAGATCTGTTCAAAATACTGGTACAGTTTCCTAAGGTAAATGAAGATGGTGTACTGATAGAAGATACAAAATTGTGTGCCATGTTCAAGGGAGACAAGGACTGACTGTTGCCGTTTTCTTCAGAGTTTATAATATGAAGTGATTCAAGTCTCTCCCTTTTTGGATTTTTTTGTTTTCCAATTTTTTTTAACCTTTTTCATTGATTAGCTTGAAAAAAGAATAAAGCATGCTATGATACATTGGAGGAAACAAGTGTCTCAAGGGCATGTGCCTAAATGTCAAGGGCATGGGTCAGGCTAAGGCAAAGATCCGTATTGCAAACAAGGGCTGAGATAGTTATGTAAACTCTTACAGATGTTTCCTCCATGGGTATGGGTTAAATATACATAAGCAATGGTTTATAGGCATCTTGTAACAGAAAGTGACTATACAGGAAAATAAGCAACATAAGCAATAAGAAACGAAGCAGTTTGCATGGATGTTCAAGTGGATATTTTAACGCAAGCTTATGTAAAATGACAAAAAATTGGGAGCCCATCAGGATATGGTAAGAAATGTATGAAAGAGAAATATGTGGTCTCAAACTCCAAGTAATGATGGGACTAATAGGGCTCCCGGGCCTATGAGAATAACGCAACATGGGCACCAAAATGGAAATGAGGTGCTAACTAGGGTGTCCCATGTTTAGTAGGCTATGCTATAAGAATGGTGGAAAATACAGACATGAAGGGATGACCCACCAATTTCCAACAGGTTCGACCCTATGGTAAGTTTGGGTTGCAAAAGGTTCAAATGCATCTTCACAAAGGGATGGCGTAAACCTATATGCAAGTTTCCAAATATACCAGATAAGATCTAGGAACATGCAGATCATGCTCCTATACTTGGGTAGATTTATATCAAGTATGCTCCCAGTGGCCCCACAAAAGATGATCTTTGGTGGGTACAACCAAATGTTTACAACTTCAGGGATATCTTCATTTGATGATAAAATGTAATCTAAGAAGTCGTATGAGTTGGGAGATCTCATAGCCCAAATGGGCCAAGTAACTGAATCATATTCCTCCATCAATGGAAGATTTTGATCCATATCTACCGAAGCTATTTGAGTAGCTTGGTTTGAAACTTCTACGACAGATAGAGGTGATCCATATGCTTGCCAACATGAAAATGACATTACACAAGCTGAGGTCCTTTCATCTACTATGGTTAGATAGATGTTCTTACCATGAGTCATTACTTTAATATGAAAAGCAACTTCGGGAAGGCTCCTACATATTGAATGGTCTATGTCTGATGTGATCAAACTCTCATCGGATGGATCAACAACACAAATAGTAGACAATAGTTCCTTTCTTGGCACAGACTGACATTGCAATACCTACAAGGCCGACCTAGCACATGGTACTTGAGCTAGGTCTTCAAGAACATTACTGTTCTAAGCAGCTCACGTGTTGGGATTATGCATTGTTCTACGTAGAACACCTTTGGGGGGGTGTGGTACTAAGGCTATTGTTGGTTTCTCAATGTAGAGATAACCATCTGGTTGTGATTCCGACTGATCTGGTGTACTATGAGAGACATCATAAGAATCAAGTCTTGTTTGAATGTTCATCTCAGGATCGCACATGAAGACATTGGCATTAGGATCATTGCCCCTTTGCAAGGGGGTTGGTTGGTTGCCTCCTGGCGTAGGTACCGGTGTCAAAATAGTGGGTTGTTGTTTCCCACCACATTGAAGCATAGTTGGTGCATCTCCCTTCCCAGAGTTAGCATTTTGATTACTCTTGTACTTCTTCTTCTTTCCTTTAAGGTCTATCGATGAGACTGTGGGGATGTCAGATGTGTTGGAGGGATTAGCACGCTCCTGCATTTCTTGGCCAGCTATGGGTTGCAAATTTTGAATAGAAACTTGTCCCGAATGTGGGGTAATCTGTTCAAGACAGCTAAAGGAATCCATCATACCATTGGAATGAGGTTCATGTGGTAGCCCAGCTGGATCAAATGCAGATCTTCCAGGTTGGTTCCAAAGAGATTTGTTACTTTCTAGAACCTGACCACTCCATTGATGTGGTCCTTGGGTATGATAAGAATTCCAAGGTGGGTTTCCCTTTGCGGAGGCAGACCGCAAGAAGTTTGGCTACTTCCTGAAACATGACCAATCGGTGGATTGCCTCCTTGCGGAGGTGGGGCCCAAGGAGATTGGTTGCTTCCTAGATCCCTACCACACCATGGCAGTTGGACTTGGTATTGAAAATCATTCCAAGGTTGACTGCCTCCTTGCAGAGGTGGAATCCAAAAAGGTTGGTTACTTTCTGAATATTGCCCAGTCCATTGTGAGCTAGGTTGCATGTATGGATTGCCCCTTTGCGGGGGTATGTTCCATTGAGATTGATGACTTGGTGGAACATGACCATTCCATTGCGGGATAGAGTTAATAGGTGGATTTTCCCCTTGTGGGGGTATGTTCCATTGAGATTAATGATTTGGTGGAACATTACCACTCCATTGCTAGTTGGGATTCATAAGTGGATTGCCCCCTTACAGGGGTGGGCCCCAATTAGATTGGTTACTAGTTGGAATCGGACCACTCCATTGAACGTTTCCTTGGTTTGGATAAGCATTCCAAGGTTGATATCCTTCTTGCGAAGGTGGGCCCCAAGAAGATTGGATACTTCCTGAAACCTCCCCACTCCATGGCAGAATGGAGTTGATAGGTGGATTGACGCAAGGCCTTGTGCTAGGATAATACATAGGATAACCCCCCGGGGCATTTCCACTAATCTGATGAACATAGCCCCAATTGGCATAAATGTTCCATGGTTCATTGCTTCCGCCAGGAATATTACCATTCCATGGTGAAGGGTTTCCCCCGGAAGGAGAGTTTGGACAAGTGTTTTGTATACCATGAGGACTCTAGTTTACTCCTAGTGTGTGTTGACCTTGATTAGCCGATCCATATGGAAAACCAATGTTTGCGAAATACATGGGGTCCCTTGTTGATTTGTGCATGTCATTCAAACTTTCAGAAAGAGGTTTGATATCACCCAGTGACTCACGGATAGTAAGTGGAACTGGTTCTGAAAGACTCATCAAAGGGGGAATTTCATGAGCATGTGTGTGATGTTTCAATGTTTCAATTTCAACTAGAGTAAGATTATCAACTACATCTATATTCAGTTCGTGATGTGACGATGAATTCTCAGTATTGATTTGATGTTGTTCTTCTCGATTAATGTTAATTGAGTTGAAAATCAGTTCTGTTTCCAAGTCATTAGAATGTGGATTTTGTGTCTATCTCTGCAATGTAGCAGGGCCTTCAATTTCTGGTGACTCACCTCGCTGCTGCCGTGACTGGAAGATTGGGAGAGTAGCCACTTCTAAGAAGTTCATAAAAGGATGTGTTTAAAATGATAGTTTGAATCAAACAATCCTAAGGCAGTATAGACTCAAAAAATGAAAAGTGTCCACATAGTAAAAATTCCCTAGAGATTTCAAGCAAGCAAAATTACTTTTTCAAATAACCGAAGCTCAGTGAAAAGCTGGATTGTAGGGCCTTTCGAAACTAGTAGCTGCTGAGGGATTTCAAGTCCTCATATAATTGCTAGGAGCAAAGGTGTGAGAAACAATTACAATAAACTTTAATCGCCAGGGGTACAAGTGTTGGTTGGTTCTTGACCACTCACCCTCCCAAGGAGTAAAAGTTCTAAAGTCTATCTCAGGTATTGCAAGTGTGTCCCACTCACAACAACCTATGTGATATCCTAAGAATAGCCACTAAAGTTACCACTTCCCAATCGACAGTCGAGCGGATAGTTGTAAGTCAAGGACAACTCTTATTACCAGAAACTCTAGAAACAATGATGTCACCCCAAGGACTTGTCACTGAACATAGAATCCCTTCGATAAGCTCATGTCCCACTAAATAATCAAGAAAGGGGAACCACTCTTACTTATCTAGATTGACCTCGTGCTTGACGCATGTTTTAGAAGCACTTTCCCGACAAGCGTTTTTTGCGATAATGGATTTACTCTCTTTAATCAATGCTAGTTTCAAAGTTTTGCAGCCCAGGAGTGTTAACTCTCCAAACCTAATCCAGGGCACTAACCTAATCTTGTTGATGATATTAAAATCAAAAGTTTGTCAATTTTAGATTAAGCACCAATTTTAGTGGAAGTTTGCTTAGTCTCAGGAGTGGAAATGAAACTGATGGTGTTTGGACTTGAAAACAAAATGGACCACCCAATGCAAGATGCTCACTATGATATCTTTGAGTTTGATGAATATCCTAACTAAAGGAGGGTTAGAGGTTCATGAGCTTCTTTCAGACATGTAAAGTTTCTGGTAGATTTCCTGTGTTCATGCACAGTTTTTCTGAAATATATATGGATAATAATCGATGTGTAAAGATCAATGTAATCCAAACAGATATCTCAAGTAAACATGAATCTAATTCTATTACACGGGGGATCCCTGTTTCTCATTCACAAGATCGCTCGAAAGCCCAAGTGAAGAGGATACTCAAAGCCCTCTAGAATGCTTTTGAATCAAATCCTAAACTGTTACACCTGAGATACACTTTCTCATTCACAAGATCATCATAAGATGTGAGTGAAGAGGATACGGTGCCTGAATATAAGATGCTTGAAAATCAACCCCTAAAATTTTACATGCGAGACACACTTTCTCATTCACAAGATCGCCCGAAGGTGCGAGTGAAGAGGATATAGTGCCTCATACACAATATATCGCAAGAAAACTGAACTCTAAAGGTACAATTCTCTCTAATTATGCATGCAAATTATGAAGACAATTCCAATACTGAAACAAAATGGAACTAACTGAAAGTTTATGTCTGTTTTTTAGGAAGAGATTGTCTTCAATTTGTCTCACAATGTGGCGTTCTAGGCTTGTTTTTCAATGCAAATGTGGGTAGATGGTGTCGTCAAAGGCACAGCTCAATTTAATCAAACTCTATCAAGCCTTGTAAAAATTTTGCAATTTTTTTTCCTTTTATTCAAAACTAAAGATTCGGATCAAAACCTTAGTCTATGTAAAGAAAAAATTTGGCAAAATTTTATTTTCATTTAATCCAAAATATACACAAAACCTCCAAAAATGTTGCAAATTTGTGCTTTGTAATCCAAAATTAACTTCAAAAATTTTGCAATTGTTTGTAATTCAAAATTAAAGACTTGAAAAAACTTCAAAAGTGTTGCAATTTTTTCTAATTTTTTCTTTGAAATTAAAGGTTTTGAATCAAAAATTGCAAAAATCCTCAATAACTTTGGAAATGCGCTTTTCGAAAAATTGGGAAAAGGTTCTTTGGTTGTTTTGTTTATATGTCTACATGGTCTTCAACATAATCAAAAGTTTTTTAATCTTTTTTTTTTAACTTTTTCAAAGGCATTCTAACCACATCTTGACTTAATCAAAGAAATGTTATCTCAACTTAATGAACACTTTTACAAAAAAAAAATTGAATTATTTGTAATCTTTTTAATCCAAACGGACAAGATTTTAGTTTCCATTACGTGAAACAAGTCTAATCTTTTGAAAAGAATCAAAAATTAATATTTATAAAGACTTTTTAAGCAAATTTTTAAATGTAAAAATTAATTCTATTTCATGAGACAATCAATTCTCCAATTTTGCAATCGGTTTTACAATGCAATTTCTGAAAATAAAACCTTTGCAGTACAATATAGTTTTCCAAACCAATATTCTCCCTTGCTTTTCTTACTCTGCCCTAGCATTCAAATGGCACAAGCTAGCTTTAAGACGTTTGAGCCTAATGTTGTAATGTTGATCAGAACAATTAATTTTTATCAATCAAAGCATAACGAGCATGCAAATACCACCACGTTGATGTGAAGATTCGCCTCGTAAGAGCTCCTAGCTAATAAATTGTGTCAAAGATCTATCGTATCCTAACCATGATTCATTGACTAGGCATTTTATAAGCCAAAATCCACTTTTTATATAAGTAAACGAGTCTCAACTAGCATACAGATCCACTTTCCTATATTCCATCAGATGTGTGGAAGCCGTTGAAGTCTTTGTAGCATTCACAACCTCCAATCCCTTGCCGACAGCTCGGATCAAAAGTCTACCTGGCGGCCGTCGATCAACGAAATCATCTCTATTGTTTGGCTCGTTTTCCAGAAGCCCGCATTCAGGAATGTTAAGAGCTCATTTGCCAGAAGATAAGATGAGATCGCAACTCCAAATTGTGGCAGAATGTTAAGAGCTGGGCAGCATTTTAAAGCAAAGCCCTCATAACTGAAAGCACACAGGGTTTTAATAGCTGGGTTGGACAATCTATCACACACTGAGGTTACAGGGAACACACAGAGATATGCTAATATTAAATGAATCATGGCATCAATCGCAGAGGTCGAAGTCAAATTCAAAGCCGAGTTTGAGCTTGACACAATAAGCAGAAGATCCAGAGTTTTTTTCTATGGTCTTGGGATTTTCATCCATGGCTACAGAAAGAAGACCAGAATATTCTATCTCAATATCGAATCCACAAAGATCCCAAAGTGTCTTTGCTAACTCGGCAATTGTCAAAGCTCGAGAAATCAAGAAGGTTATAACTATAGGAAGATCTTTTGCAGGGGTTTGAAGATTGGTCAAGACTTAACGTTGGCAGGGGTTCGAGATGGGAAAGGCAGAGGTAGATGGAAGCTTCTCAACGCAGAGGTTAACGTTGACATGGGTTTTAAACTAGAAAACGTAGAGTTAAAAATGCATGATCTCCAATGGAGAAACACTTTCAAGCCACAGATGCGCAGCAGGGGTTGGGATGCTTTCACGCTAAGATTCAAGGGTTCAAGACTAAGACTTCATCGAACTGCAAATCTTTACAAGCTAAAAATCTTTACTGTAAGGCTATTTTGTCCACGCTTTACAAGCTGCAAATATTTCATTCCTTCGAATCGTGGCAAATGCTTACAAAGTTCCAAATTGTGGCAGGGTTTACAGAGTTTGTTTAAAAATATTCAACGATGAGCTCAAAACGCCTTCACCATTCATGTGACAGGCTGAGAGAGGCATTCATGCAGATGGATCTTGCAATCACAAATATCTTCAAAATTTAAAGATAGGCAAAGACCTTCAAAGTTTCGACGTTGCATATTCCAGATCATGGCAAAGAGTTAAAGAATTTGGTAGCATTTATAGAAATCTGCAACACTCAACGCAGAGAGCTAAGGTGTTCAAAGTTTAATAGTTTCAACACTTTAATAGCAGAGTTAAGACAAGCTGCAAATCTCCCACTCATATACATAGGTATACTCCGATTCAAGCAAAATTTAAAGAATAGGAAAATCTCTACACCGTATTTGCAGAGTTTAAACAAATGGCGCAGAGCCTTGAGGTCCACGCAGCATGCAAAGCAAGGCTTAAATATTTTAGAGTTCAAAATTTTTAGAGTTCAAAATGCATAGTTAGAGTTTAAAGCTATTCACGCATCTCTAAGATCAGAGAGTTTGAATTCTATTTACAACACACAGCACCAGGGCAGAGTTTTGAACTTGAAAACAGAGCTTACACCGAGCTTACATGCTGAAATTGTCAAATTGGTTTAAAATGCAGGCAGATTTTTAAAGAATTCATCAAAGTTTAAAGATCTCACATAGAGTTTTTTAAGATCAACGTTGCCTTCAACGCAGAGTTCTATTGCTGGACTTGAATCTTTAAAAACTTTAAAACAACTTTAAAATCAAACATATTTTTAAACTCAAAAATTCCAAACAGAATTCAAAGAAACTCAGATCTGAGTGCAAATTGAGATAGTTTGATGAGTTAAAGGTTTCGTTAGGCTGATATTGAGCTTCATAAGCCAGATCTAAGGTTCTTTTGATGATCTTTAAGCTACCAAGGAGCAAATCTGATGGAAGAACACCTCAAAAATTGAAGAAAAATCAAGAAATTTCAACAAATAGTATGGTCGCCATTCTGATAACAGTATTTAGTGCAGGATTGTGTCTACACTAGCTTAACTATCTTGCTAAGAGGTGGTGAGTCTCTACGTTAGAGATGAACAGATTATCACAAGTTATTTTAAATCTAGATTCATTCATCCATTTAAAACAAGCAAATTTAAGATCTACAACCATTTAAAAGTTTAAATCACACAATAAAAGCAACATTTAAACATCATAATGGTAGAAACTTGAATCAATTCATGCTAAAACAATGGAGAAGATACATGATTACAAAGAATCCTGGTGTGAGTGCCTCCTCCCTTGCCATAAATTCTCCTTCCTTCATCCTTGCTTTTGAAGACTTGGAGCTCTTCTCCTTCCTTCCGAATCTCCTTAGCATGCCTTTGCTCTTTTTGTCTCCCTTTACCATGCCTCCCATGCCTTTTTTATATAGCATTGGGAGATGAGCCTTGGGTTTCTCTTCTAAATGTGGGATTAGTCATTTTCCTCATTTTGATTATTTTCAAGTGAAAACCCACTTTTGAATAGTTTTTAGGATTTTTGCTCCACTTAGGATGTTTTAAACACGATTAATGCATTTTAATGCATTTCTCAGAGAGGATTCGTCTTTGATTAAACTTGTGTCATGACTTTCCTGTCACGGGTGCATGGTAAACATATATTGCTCCATCACCTAGTTAAGGGTGTCAATTTGATTGTTAACAACATGCTCTGGTACAACTACTACTTCGACTACCTGATCTCTCTCCATGCTCTAATACTAACTGCAAAATATCTGAATAGATGAACTCGCCAGCATTTCAGAATTGGACGTGAGTTCCGAGTCCAAGGAATTAGGTTTATAATGATTGATAACAAAGGCGTCCCCATTCGAATAATTCTGCTATGATTCTCTTACTAGACCCTCCAAATGATTCAACATGATGACCGAGGCTAGAACTGACACAAGACATGTTTGACCGTGCTTTTCAGGCCAGATAGAAAGGACATTTAACGGCGCTGAGGTGGCTCAGCCCATGCGAAAATCATTGATTTGAAGCGAAGATGTTTTTCACCTGTGAAAACTCGTGATTGGATCAGGACCGTAGATTTTAGCCTCTGTGGTTTTCAATTTAGCAGCACACAGCTCCTAGCCGTTGATCCGCTCCTTGCTCCAATCTTGACCATCGGATGATGCACCGTTTACCGACCGTGGCGATTTTGAGTGTGCCTAGCATACCGATGATTCAAATCACCGCCTTTGTTCTGGACCATTGATTTGTCTCTGCTAGATCCATGTCATTTAAAGGAGCACGACGCTTAACCAAATCGCGGAGATTTGGAATATAACCTTTTTCCACGCATGTTAGATTAGCTCTATCACCTTTTCACCGTATATCTTTGTTCCTTCCGATCTCTATCATTGATCATTTTAGGAATATGCCTACTGGCTAACACTTTGCCCGCACCTATAACATTTCCAATTTGGCTTTGCACCAAGGGCTCAGGGCCGTAGATCTTTGGGTTATTTCATCTGAGCCGTCTACACATGCCTCCGCTTGCTGCTAGCTCATTAGACTGTTATCCGACCTCTAGTTACCACTGACCTTCAGATTTTTCCCAATATTTTCTCCTTTGGCTAAATCTACTGCGCTATGCTCTGATTTTCCACTTCTGGGGGATGTGATCCAAGAGTTTGGATTCTTTTGGAAATTTTTATGATCCTGCAACTCCCTTTTCTTCACCAAAATCTTCTTCTAAACCCAGCACAATTCGAGTGCTAACACACGTCTCTAACCTATCACACGAGTTGCTAAAAGTTTTTAACTTAAACTAGCGCTTGATTTTATCTTATGCGGTTAAGTGAATCCATGAAGTGAAGACTTGGAATTTAAAAAAGATGCAAATCTAATCTATATGAAAATGCAAGTCTTCTTTTCTATGAAGTCCTACTTAACAAGGAGAGAGATATATGTTTTCTTCCCAAAATGCACAACCCTATGCAAATGCAATCTTAACTCTCTTAAAAATGATAGAAAGAAGTAAAAGATATACCCAAAACTAACCTGAAGTGATAAAAGAGACATTTTTATGAATACCAAATACAATAATTATAATCTATGTCATATCTCCTTACACTAAAAAAAGACACATCTAAGCTATGGAAAGAAAGATTCCACAACGGTTTCCGATCAAATGCAAGACAAAGAAAAACACTCAATAATCTTGTCTAACTCAAATGCACACAAATCTGAAACAAGCCTTTCTTCTTCTTATGAGTGTAAGACAAAGAATGTTAAATGATCAAATTAAAGCAAGAAGAATGTTTATGCTTTCCAAATTGTGAATCTACCAAAAGAGGGACAAAATAAATCTTTTCTTTGAACTAAAGTGGACACAAAGAATCAATCTTTTCCAATAATCATTAGATAGCTCAGCATGTAAGGGAAACAAGATGCACAACCCAAGGAAAAGAGGCTAAAAAAGACATGGATATCCCACACTTTTCAAGTCTTTTAAAAAAAGCCAATCACACCAAACCAAAAATTATCTTAAAAAATTAATATGGGTCAAAACGACTGTAGGATACACGATTCAAAAATAGAATCCATTTCGCTTAAAATTGGAAGCAAAACACTAGTTTTGACTCAAAGGGCCAAACATGGATCCAACTCAAAAGAGACCCAAAAATGGAGTAATATGATAGTATGTTGTGCCTAGGGGTTCTTTGACTGTATCATGTAGTACACAAATGTCAATGAATCAGAAAAAATTAAAAAAAAATGGAGAAAAAGTGCTAAAAACCAAGCAAGAGGTGCTAGCGCAATCTGTTCTTGTGCACCAAAGCTCCCGGTGCAGGCTATGTGCAGGATAAGTGCGCCATCAATGCAGTCATTGCACAGGAAAAATGTGGAAGAGGCATAGGATTCTCATGGATAGTGGGCGCCAGAAGCACAGTGGCACAGGGAATGTAGTACCCAGGGGTGCCGGGAAAATAACAAGTAACAAGGAAGCAAAGATCTACAAAAATAAATAGTGATAGGTCCAATCTTGATCCCAGACATAATCAAGGCAAGCTAACAGACTCTGAAATAGTGAAAATTCAAAGGTGGGATTGGCTCAAAAGGATAGAAAATGAACCAAAAGAAATAAATGGAAACAAATGAAATTGAAATAAAACTATGCTCTAGTCCCCAATATGGTCGCAAGATTTGTTATCGGACAATCTACATGAGCGAATGCAAGTGTGATATCCCTAGTATAGGTGGATCTAGAAAAAATAAACTACAGAATACAATACTCTACTCTAGATCAATTAGAAATCAATTCTAATAGATGTCTTACCTGCAGATCTGTAGATCGTTGTCCTCTTTATTGCTCCAAGCTCCACGGTTGTCAGATCCAAGATGCAAAACCTGTCAAAGCATGTAGAAACAAAGCAAGCAATAAAAATACATCTAAACACTAAATGATCTAAGAAAACGATTAAGGAAGTAAACTCTAAATGCCGTCAACATGAACACATTTATGGGAAGAGATTATATTACTGTAAATAAAGTAGGAAATACAAAGTAGAGTGATGATTACAACCCAAGCCTTAATGCTGCAATCTTCCTCCAACAAGACAAGCCAATGCCTCCATAGGAAATGTATGCCTCCCAAGAGATGGATAGGGATCTTCTAGGCTAATTCCTCCAGCATGTAAGTGCTATAGACTTCCTACCCTTGGAATGGACAGGAGTTTCATATTTATAGGACCAAGAGGATAGAATAGGTTGAGAAATGGTGGGAGAGGATTAATGGATTCTCCCTAGGGGCTACGAAATCATAGGATAGATCACCTACAAGTTAGGGATACATATCCACTTCATCCACCTTAAAGAATTCACTCGAAGGTCCCCTTTATCCACTTTAACTAACTCTAGCGCATGCTGCATAAAGGAAACTTGCGCTTGAGAGGGAAAGCGTAGGATGCACAAGGGAAACCTGAGCCATCAACGCAGTCTTTCATATGACATTCTGTGCCTGACCTAGTTGGGCACTTTTTGCTAGAGGGAAACCTGCTTTGGCCCAACTAGAACTTGTGGACAAAGGCCAACAACCTGCTCCAGTTGAGTTTCTTGATCAGGGTAACCTCAGGGATTATGGCACTGAGTTAACGTGAGACACATGATGATGAGACTTAGGTGTAACAGGTGGGGCATTTTCCTTAAGATCCACACTAGGGAAAACAAACACATAACATTTATACAATATTTACATTCAACAAAACAGATGAAGCACATAAATTCAGAAGACAATTATTCATAGCTTTATAAGGTGTTGACATCAATGCAAAAGGGGGGGATTTTTGGACTTTGATTGTCATTAATGTAAACTTATGTCAAATAGGATGTCAGTTGATTCAGTTTGAGTCATTTATTTCAACCGATGTCAAAGTGGATGATGTAATCCTATTGCCAGTTTCAAGAAGTACATGGAAGCCACTTTGAAGAAGTATATGCACAAGCAATATGGAGAAGTATATGGATTCCAATATGAAGAAGTATATTCAGAAGTGTATCAAGTATTAAGAAGTGTGTCCATGGGTACATCATGCATATCTAGTTTGAAGAAGTACTTAAGGAATACATCCAGTACATGTGGTACATGAGGAGGTCTCAAGTCCATCCAATCATAGTCCTTCAAGGTACAAGCTAAAGTGTTGGTTGGACAGAAGCTTGAACTATGTGCAAGTAAGTCAAAGAGTTCATTAGACAAAGTTCAAGTGGGAAAGCAAGCAAAAGATTTCATTGAACAAGGTTTGGGAGTGCACAAGCAGCAAGGAACATGAAATGGTTGAACAATTATGCAAATACCGAAAGCGCACAAATCTCACCAATCGTAGGGAGCTTTCAGTTGATAAAGTGCGCACAAGTACTAAGAAGGGTGTGGCGGTCGAAGTTATCATCTGCACAAATTCCACAGGCAATTTTACATCAATGTCACAAGAGCACACCACAAGGGTTAAAGTACCACCAAGTCGAAGACCATGTATGCGCAAGACCCACAAGAGAGTACACATCAGTGGCGCAGAACATGACATGTGGCAGAAGCATAAATCCTAAAGCAAAGAAGAAGGAATGCCACAAGCAACTTGTGGACATACAATCCATGCAGGACATGTATCAATAATAAATTAAGTTGGATATTTGAAAAAATATTGATAGCAAGGATGAAGAGATTGTAAGTGGAAGATACATATTTATATTCTTGGCATCAAGGGCTCGTGGAACCATAACAGTATGATCTAGCATAGATCCAAGTGCGCACAAGCAGAGTAATGGTATAGATAAAGGTGCGCAAAATGATGATTGAGATCTTTGACGATTGCATGAAGATAGAAATGAAGAATGCAAAGAATGCGCAAGTGCGTGAGGATTGAATGATAGTATTGGATAAAAGCACGCAAAATGTCATAGATGTTTGGAAGTGCACATAAATAAATATGAAGTACATCAAAAGATGCACAAATTGAAGAAGTTGAATTGATGCATAAAGACTAAGTTGAAGTGTGCAAAGTAATGGAGTTCAAAAAATGCGCAAATACAGAGTTGCAACAGAATCAAGGAGGCGCATGATGCTGAGGATGATATGAGACAAGTGCGTTCAACCGAAAGGACAAACAATTTGATGCACAGAAGGTCACAAATTGTGTGAAAAATGTATCACCTAAACAGAACGGACACATCTTAGAAGGTGTACAGTCTCATCTAATTCCAATGCGTAATATCATAACAACAAGCTATCAGTTGATACGCAGTATCAATTGAAAGTGTAGATGCACAATTGCAAAATGGAACATTGATTATTGGCCCAATTTGCAACAAATGAAGAAGCACACAATATATCAAGTGCGATGGACTCAGTTGAAATAAGTGTTGATGTTGAAGTTAAAGTGAAGTAGTGAAGTGAAGTGTTGAGTGAAGTATTGTATGCAGCACAGTGACATCAATTCTAAAACATACAAAAGGTACGTACAACAAAACGAACATCAAAAGATCATAAGTCTGCGCATATCAGAAGTACAACAGAGTAACATCCTATTCTTATATATCTGGGCGACGGGATAGGAAAGGAGTAGGGGGTTGTAGCCTCCTTCTAGTTGGTGTGGGAGAACACATGGAGTTGTATCTTCATTTAGGTCGGTTCCTGTAAAACCATGGGGTTAGTGCCTCTTTCCAGTTGGTGTTGGTAAACATAGGAATTCAATGCTTCCTTGAATCCAATCTTTCATTACAAAAGAGCATTCTGTGGTTTTCTCCCGTTTGGGTTTCCACGTTAAAATTATGTGTGTTTTTTGTTCTTTGTTTTGGTGCATATGTGAATGAATGATTGATTTATGGTGGATGCATAATTGAAGATCAAGTTAAGTTCAGATTAATATGTTAAAGAAGTTAACAATTGTTCATAACTATGCTAATACAGATTCAGCCCCCCTCTTAGTATTAAATAGATTGCAACAGTTCTCAATGAAGATTAAAAAATAATTACTGTTTGTAACCTACATGGACAAGCCAAAATCAATTAGCTTCAGTGGTCCAGTACTAGTTTGGAGAACATTATTAGGTTCTATATCCTGATGGACAACTAGCCCAACTCATGGAAGTATTTAATTATCTTTATTAATTCCTTGATTAAGTTCACAACCTGATGTTGAAAGTAGCAACCATTCCTAGATATCTCATCGATTATGCATCTACATGAGCACAAATCCATCACAATATGCAAATATTTTTCAACATCATACATGGGTTGGAGTTTGAGAAAACTTGGATGTCTAAAAAGAGCTATATAATCTCAACTTCCTTATAGACATTTTTTCATATCTTTTGGGCGGAGTCTTACATGCCAATGCTTCAATAAATTTTCTATTGCAGATTATGACCAAAACATATTTATCACATCCCTAATCTAGGCCCAAATAATAATATGTTTGAACCTTTCACTTCTTTCTAGTCCAGATAGAAGCGATGATACAAACAACCTTTCTTGTACTTATGAAAATTTCATTGAGACCTTCAACATAACCTCTACAGGTGTTGACCTAAAGTTTGATGGGATTGCAACAATATCTTAGAACAAGACATATGGAAAAAATAGTTTGATAGTAGCAATTAGAAACAAGGTTTAGAACATGCATTTTTCACCAATTTCAAGGGAAAATGTAAATGGGCCAAGAAAAATGTTAGGGTAGTAAAGATGATGCTACATGGAGTCAAAATGCCATCTCTTGTTACTACTGTGACAAGTTAGGCCATATGTATAAGTTTTGTAGAAAGAGATTCGTTGAATAGAAAACCAACTAGGAAGGGCCTCAATAGAGGGATAATGTCAAAGAACATACATAGGAGGAGGAGACAACCTTCTATTCATTAATGGCTAAGAAGCCAACATATAAACACAAGTCATCTACTTGGTATCTGTAGTTAGATGCATCTCTCCATTTCACCAATAGACATAATTGGTTCACATAGTACACTCCCAATGTCTCTACAGGTTTCAATGATCTTCAATGGTGGTGAAGAGTACACAGTTGTTGGTAAAATTCATCTTCTTGGTACCCTTAGTTAGATGCATCTCTCCATTTCACCAATAGACATCATTGGTTCATAGAGTACACTACTAATGTCTCCATAGGTTTCAAGGATCTTTGGTGGTGGTGAAGAGTACATAGTTGTTGGGAAAGTAAATGTTCAAATTTTCTTTCGAGGAAACATGTTGATTTTCCTTAATGTGCATTATGTGTTAGGTATGAAGCTCATTTTCCTATTAGTTAGTTATATTATGATACATTGTCCCCAATACATAGTCAATTTTAGTGATAATAAATGCTATGTAGTTGTTAAGGAGACTCAAAAGACAATTTCTAATGGCGTGGAGGATAATGGAATATTTTGACTAGTAAATAGTGGAAAAGTTAGAGACTGTGCCTTGGGAGCCAAGGGTGTGTGAGACAATACATTTTGGCATCAATGGTATGGCTGTTTTAACATCACCTACCTCTCTCAGTTGGCTTGAGAGAATATGGTTAATGGAATTGGATTGAGAGAATATGGTAGATAGAATTCCAGACATCCAACAATATATTTAGGCAGTATGTGGATCTTGTGAGGTAGGGAAGCATCACAGTACACCGTTTGATGAAGGAAAAATTTGGATAGTGACAAAAGTCCTTTCACTAGTTCATGTAGAGATTTGTGGACCAATAAAAATAACATCAATCATCGATACTAGGTATTTCCTTCTATTTGTTGATGACTATAGTAGGAAGATGTAGGTGTAATTTTGAATTTAAAATCTGAAGTGTTTAATGAGTTTCAAAATTTTAAAGTATTAGTAAAAAAGGATTCTTTTTGTCCTATAACCACTCTTAGGTCTATTAATGGTGGATAATTTTTCTCCAAATACTTCAAATTTTTATTTGCTAAACATGGGATTCAAAGGAGGTACACTACACCTTACACTCCACAACATAATGTAGTGGTGGAGAGACAAAACCAAACAATAAAAGAGACGGTAAGATGTAAGATGCATAACATGTTTTGTTAAAATAGGTTTTGGGTTGAGGAAGTGTTCACAATAGTGTATTTGTTAAACATATATCAAATGATGGTGATGTAGAAAAAGGCCCCTAAGGAAGCATGGTGTGTGAGGAAACCCAAAGTCAATATTATTATTATTTTTGGTACAGTTGCATATGCTTGGACTCCAAATGAGAAGAGAAAAAATCTAAAACCTAATAGAAAGAAACTAATACTTTGAAGGTACAATGGAATTCATAATTCCTATAGGTTCATTGATGTGGAAACCAAACAGGTGAGCTTTAGTAGAGATGTCGTAGTTGACGAGGAAGTTGGACCAATCCATTCTTCCTTTTGTGAGTTCAAAATTACCATGGAGCCACCCATGATGGCCCAAGATTCAGCTGTTCAACTTCAGATAGTTCCACCTAAAAGGGGGTGATATTATGAACATTAGAAGGATTCTCATAGAATTAATCTGATACTTTCTGATGAAAATAGCCTGAATCAACATTTGTGTGAACAAGTACAAGAAACCCAAATTCCAGTGATGATACTGAATTGGATGAGGAGGTTCCCAAGAAGAGACCCAAGTGATGAAACAACACCATTGTAGATCTTCGAGCAACAAAAATGTTGAGGGATGATCATTGATAGGAAAGAACAAAGATAAACCCAACATGATTATCTTTTCTCTTATGGCCAATGTTCAAGAATTATTTGAGCCATAGGTGTTTGATGAAGCTAAAGGGAGAGATGAATGGAAAAAGGTCGTCACTACTGAACATGAAAGTTTGATGAAAAATTAGACATGGGATCTCATATAAATTCCACTACGGAAGAAACCCATTGGTTTCAACTGAGTGTACACGTTCAAGTACAAGGAATATGGCACACTTAACAATTACAAGGCATGATTGGTAGCTAAAGGGTTCTCTCAGTGAGAGGGCATTGATTATGAGGGGACATTTTTTCCTACAAGAAATATGAGTACCATCCAATTGGCTCTAGCCATGGAAACACAATATGGATGGAAGTTCCACTAGATGGACATGAAGAGAACCTTCTGCAACAAATGTTTGGAGGAAGAAGTATATATGTATCAACCATAGGGATTTGATGTTTCAGGGAAGGAGCAATTTGTTTGCATATTAAAAATATATATATGGCCTAAAGTAGCCACCCATGGCGTGATACATTAATATTGACAAGTACCTGGTTGAGTAGAGGCTCCAATGGACTCCTTAAGATGATAGCCTATACACCGAAAGAAGTGGTAGTGATATCATCTTACTAGTCATTTATGTATATGACATCATTATTACAAGTAGTGAGGTAAGCATGCTTGAATAGATAAAATCAAATATGAGTAAATATTTTGGCATGATTGATCTAGGTCTCCTACATTACTATGTAAGTGTATAACTTTTGGAATCTAGTAGAAATATTTGTGTCTCAGCAACAAAATATTCTAGGAATTTGCTTGACAAGTTTGGAATGATAGATTGCAAGATGTTGTTTACACCTATGGAGAAAGGAATAAAACTTTCAAACAAGACCAATTCTAATGCATTTAATGAGTTAGTCTATAGGTAGCTAATGGGTATATTGATATATATTATAGCCGCTAGGCCTAATTTGAGTTGTAACATTGTGAGCTTCATTTATAGATTCATATTGACAACACCAAAAGCAAAGCATTGGATTGCAATGAAGAGAGTATTATGATATGTGAAAGGGACACTTAAATTTGGCAGTTTGTACAACAACTTAAACTAAAGTTCTCCAACTCTAGGAATATTTAGATTCAAATTGGTCATGCTACGTGGATGATAGAAGATCTACCTTTGGATATGTATTTAGCCTTGGCACAAGTGCAGTCACATGGACCAACAAGAAGCAACAAGCAATGACACTTCCATCGACAAAATCATAATATCAAGGAGTAGTGAAAGGAGCATGTGAGGTAGTTTGGCTTAGGAAGATTCTTTTAGATATGAAGATGCAATAGACAAAACCAACACCGATACTATGTGATAATAAGGAGGTTCAAAAACTAGCAAATAATGTAGTGTTCCACAAGCATACCAAACATGTTAATATACATTTCCACTTCATTAGACATCTTGTAGAAGATGGAACTATTGAGTTGTAGTACTATCCCATAGAGGACCACACTGCAAATTTTTTTATCGATCCTCTAGGTCCTTAACAACATTTAAAATTTTGGGATAAACTTTGTGCAGTTAGTAATTTGACCATTAAAGGAGGGCATTCAAGTAAAACTTAGGTTACAATGATAAATTAGATATTTTATACTTAGGAATTAGTGACGCCACTTTTAACTTTATGTTATTTTGTTCTTTATTTTAATTTATTGTGTTTCTTAGTCTATCCCACATTCATAATGTGGATTGACTTGACCTAATTGTAACCCTTTATAAGAAAACTTGTGCATTCACATATTTTGCAATACATTATGATAACACTTCTGAGTTATTTATTGACCCAACCATTCACAAAAATGGGTAGGTACCGTCCAAGATCAAGGGAGTTACTTTAAAATTTTATTTGTGTAACAAGGAGAAGGCCCTTTCATGTATGTATTTCTTATTACATTGATAGGCATTATTCTCTCCACATTTGTGGAATGGAGGTTGATCTGTAAAAGTCCTAGATCATGAAGATTCTTCTTGTCCTCAATCTCGGTTAACTACTTAACTCTTGTATGTACTATGGGTTTGTTACAAGAAGTTTTCATGTCAAGTTGAACAACCCTAGTTCAAAACGTCAAACCTTTCAAATAACGTTTAACACTTTTTCTAGTGTGGGGGATGCAAGGGTTTTCCACATTTCACACTTTTCCAGGAGTAGGGGATCCAAGGGTTTCTCATGTTTCAGGCATTTTCGGGTGTTGGGGAATTTAGTGCTCACTCCGCATCTCTAAATTCATTTCCATCGACCACTATATGGAAAAAGTAGACTAGCTAGGCAATGATATGGAAAGCTCTGCTAATGATTCTCTAGAACAAGCCACACATGAATAGAAATTGTTGTTGTATTCGGGTAGGTAGAAACAATGACTAAAACCGAGGTTTATTTATGCTCCCAAAAAATTTAAATGTCATTTCGACAAATTATAACATTATACTGCATAATCCTTATCAACGTTCATCGACCACAAATTATGTGATGTGCTACTTAAAAATATGAAAGTTGGGTTACATTCTTATAAAAGTAAATCTTGAGTTGCAAGAAGTGGCAGAAATAGGCATGTGTCCAAATTCAATATTGATTTCTTTCAACAATGCATTTAACTATGTTACATCCTCGTTAAATCAAGTTTAAGAAACCCAAATTTAATAGAAGATTTTTTTAGAAGTGTTTGATGCATATATCCTCTTTCCTTTTCAACATATTCAATATATCTTATCCTAAAACAATGCATGAAGCCATCCCAACAACGTCATTAAAAATCTCATGGGCATTGTCAAATAACCCCATCAAAGTTTTCGATTTTGTTCTATCATCCTCACCAATTCACTTTCCTCCAAAATTTGTTGAACCCTTGTAAAATCCAACATGGCAAAATATTAGTGGAACAACTTTTAACTCAGATAAGTTCGTGAACATTATATTTATAATGAATTATAACAAGAAATAAACATTATTAATTTATTAAAAAGTATATGGAAAAGTTACAAAGCTTATAATGTAAAGTAAAGTATAAAATAAATTATATATTAAATTATAAATAATAATTTTTATCATATATTATTATATTATAAATAATTAAATAAATTTATTTTATTATTAACATAATATATTAAAAAAACATTATTAATGTGTCAAATATATCATAATGTTCCTAAATATATTCTACCTATCTTTAATATTATAATTATATTATAGTAAATAATTACATAAATAACAAATTAATTTATATTATCATTAACGAATTAGTAATTTTTTATTTATTTAATAATATCATTATATATAAATAATTATTAATTAATATTATTATTGAGTAAAATCAATAATAATAATTAAATTATTTTATATTTATTATGTTTAATAAATTATTACAAAATAATAATATTGTTTCTTAAGTTTGATTGTTCTTGGCCATGCAACGATGATTTTGTACAGTTTGTCGATGATGCCTAGATAAATTCTGATATTGATCAGGATTTAAATCCAGTGGACCGGTTCTGTTTGAAGCTAAAGGAACTAAAGGGGAAAGTTACTAAGTTGATTCATCAAAGGAAACAGTTAGACAGGAAGAACCTATTGAATATGGAAACTCAGCTGCAAATTCTATATTCATATAATTTGGAGGATCCATTAGACGGTTATAATTTTGAACTATTGAAGAAATTGGAAGCTGAGAAAGACAGTATATATCTAAAAGAGGAGAAGGAGTGGCGACTTAAAAGTCAGGCACTGTGGGTGAATTTTGGTGATAAGAATACAAGATTTTTTCACACCTTTGCTTCGGTGAGGAGAAATAAATACCATCTGGAAAATATCTGATGAAGGGGGGAATGAAGTTACAGGAGAGAAGGATCTTCAGACATTGGCAAAGAAACATTTTTGCAGTGTCTAAACTGATGATAAAGGTTGTGACTTATTATCTCAGCTTTAGGTGGCTAGAATTTATCCCAATTTTTTTGATGATAAGGAGGCTGAAGATTTGTGTATGGAGATTAGTTTGGAGGAGGTGGAAAGTACTCTTAAATTATTTCCTAAGGAGAAGAGTCCAGGGCCTGATGGCTGGACAATTGAGCTATTTCTTCATTTCTTTGACATCATGGGAGATGACATTTTGAAGATGGTGGAGTATACTAGGATGCAGGGTTACATCTCTGGTGCCTTGAATTCTACATTTATCACTCTTATTCCTAAAGTTAATGATCCTAAGTCTTTTGGAGACTTTAGACCTATTGCTTTATGCAACCTTGCTTATAAGGTTGTGTCAAAGATTATTGCTGGTCATCTTAAGCATGTTTTTTCAAAATTTATCTCACCTGAGCAATTTGGATTCTTACAGGATCGTCAAATACATGATGATGTGGGTATTACACAGGAATTACTTCATACTATTAAGAACGTGAAGCAGAAAGCTATTATTCTTAAAATGGATTTAGGGAAGTAGTATGACAGAGTTAGTTGGGATTTTCTCAGGATTGTTTTGATACAAGTAGGGGTCCCAGCTCTTGCTATTAAATGGATTATGGCTTGTGTGAATTCTATGAACATTGTTGTTCTGGTAAATGGAGCTGGACTACATCATTTTTCAGTTGCTCAAGGGGAATCTGACAGGGTTGCTCGATGTTTCCTTTATTATTTCTATTCGTTATTGATGGATTGAGTAGGTTGATCAAGCAGGCTCAATGGGAAGGTAAGGTCAAAGGTCTGAAAATTTCAAAGGATTTATATCTCACACATGCTCTGTTCATGGATGATGTATTAATAACAGGTAATGATTCGTTGGAAGAATGGAGTTTATATCAGGGCATTATAGACCTATTTTGCAAAGCATCTGGTATGAGGGTCAGCCTGCAAAAGTCATGTCTTTATGAGAATCTTATTGAGGAAGACAGAGTGAGTAACATACAAACTTTGTTTCCTTATAGGTGCTGCAAGATTACCGATGGTTTCACATATCTCGACTTTCATTTTAAACCAAATGGCTACCTTATCAAAGATTGGCAATGGTTGATAAAAAAGTTTGAATCTCGAATTTCTTACTGGACATATCGCCTCTTATCCATTGGGGGAAAACTCACATTGGTTAAGTTTGTTCTAATTGGGACCTCGGTTTACTGGTTTTCACTTCTACTAGTGCCTTGCTCTGTGATCAACACATTAAGAAAACTCATATTTAATTTCTTATGGACTTGGGGTATGAAAAAATCTAGTTTGTCAATGATTGGATGGGAAAGGATCTCTCTACCTTTCACTTCTGGGGGATGGGGGATAAAAGACTTATCAGTCTTCAGTGAAGCACTTCAGTTGAAGAGTTTGTGGAGGGCATTATTTGGTAATGCACTCTGGTGTAGGGTTATTCATCATAAGTATGTAAAATCAAAGATATCATATTGGCTAAGAACGCCTAGAAAGAAAGTGAGAGGGGTCTCCCCTATTTGGAATAGTTTCTTAAAAGTTTATTGTTGGCTTGCAGTTGAATTATGTTGCAAAGTAGGGAATGGGTATGAAATGGCTATAGGTGTCGATCCTATTGTGGGATTGAAAGATGATTATAAACTGTCTCATGAGTTATTAATTATATTAAGGAACACTGGATTATTCACTTTGAATTCTATTGTAAAAAATAGTTTGCAAAGTTATTGGATCGATGTTGTTGATTTACATCTATCCCATAATATTGCCTATGAATGGGAAACTTATCTTCAATCTTTAAATGGTGTTGGTGTTCGAATCTTCTCTAAGGATAATTCGGTGGTTTGGCATGGAAATGAGGCTATAGGCAGGGTTACTGCTTGCACTACATACAGCTATATTATTAAGCGGAGATGTATCTTCCCCAATCATTGGTGGTATAAGGTTATATGGCATTGGCATATTCAACTAAAACTTAAATGTTTTATATGGTTTGTGCTTCTCGACAAGCTAAAACAATGGATAATTTTACATTAATGGGGTGGATCGGGCCAAACCAGTGCATTATCTGTAAGAATGGCTCAGAATCTTCATCTTATCTTTTGTTAGAATGCTCCTTCACAAAAAGTCTATGGGAGAAGTGGAATGGGGTGGCGGGTGGCAGCAGCGTGGAATCATGTTTACATTTGTGGATTAAAATTTGCAAAACACATTCTACTCTTTCGGTTTTCATATGCTGGGCTATTTGGTGGGGGAGGAATAAGGCTACTTTTGACGACCTTACCCCAAACCTAGATAATACTTATAATTCAACATTATGTCACTACTTAAAATTTATGAACAATGAGGCAGAATCTGTTAGGCATAATATTGGGAATTTTCACCTTACTATTAATGATCCAGCTCTATTTTTTTATGGGGCAGCAAATTTGGGGAATTTTGGTGCAGGTGGGGTTATCTTCCTCAATTTGGATCACTACTACAATCTTCATCTGAAATGCGGCAAAGGGACAAACATGAAGGCACATTTATTAGCACTATGGTGTGTTACTCGTGTGGCTAATTTCTTTGGTCTGGCAAAGGTAAAAATATTTGGTGACTCGAGAGTCACTATAAAATGGGGGAAGGCTGAATTTGATTTGAAGGTGCTGAATTTGGTCAATTGGTGTAATAGAATTAAGTTTGAATTTAGATCTTTCAGCTCATTGTCCCTGAAACATATATACAGAGAATTTAATTCTCAGGCAGATCAGCTGTCTAAGCTAGCATTGGAGGGAGAGAAGGGCTACTTACATTGGGATGAATACTGTGAAAACATGTTGATAGACTACTTACATTGGGATGAATACTCTGAAAACATGTTGATAGACTACTTACATTGGGATGAATACTCTGAAAACATGTTGATAGACTCAGGCACCATGTACTTTCTAGACTAGAGACTCTTGGATCTCCTTTTTTGGCTTATGGATATTGTAGTTAGTCTGTTTTTTGTTTATGGGGTGATAAGAGGTAAGCTATGTTCATGAATTTTGAGAAGACATCATTTGAGTGTTGACATCATGTACTATTTGATTCAGTATTGAATATCAATAGTATGTTTTTTTTCGCGGAAAAAAAAATAAGAATATTGTTTAATTAAAGAATGCTATAGAACAAACAATTAAAATATATATTTCATTCAATCTATTACTATTTTGTGGAAATATGTCTACGCGTTAGGCGTAAATGGGGCACATACTTTTCATATTATGTTTTTCTCCTATAGTATGTGTCCCATTTAAGTCTATGGGCATATTAAGACACATTAATATTATTAATGTGGTTGTTGCTTGTTTATAAAAAAGTATATGGAAAAGCTACAAAGCTTAAAATATAAAATATAATTATAACATTTTCAATTTTTTCCAACTTTTGAGAAAGAATATGTGCAAATAGTCATATACAAAATGCAATTCTAATATATTAGAGTTTCCCAACTGCTTTGCAACTTTATTGAGGGAAATATATGTATAGATTGCCAAACAAATCACTTGAATTTGAATGCTGTACAGAGTGATATTAGTATTAGGTAAACACCATAGCAAGCTTCACCTGGCACAAACAATGGAGATATTTCATGTTCATATATTTTCCATTACTCGGTGACTGGATCAATCGACTCATGCTATTAGTCACTATTTCTTTCAGAGTCAACATCTTTTGAGCCGTAAGATAAATAATTAATGATCACTGTTAATAAGTAACAGTCAGCAATGACATGCTTTCAAAATGTTGTACACAAGCTGCTTTTCAAGTTAGATAAGCACTGCAGTGGAGCAGGGCATGCAGGCACACGCGGTCTGCTCCTTTTGGGCTCAGATAATCTTATCCGAGAAATCGCAGCTGCAAGAGCATCTACAATGTCACATTCCCCTGCTGCATGTATATCAAGCTCTAGTTGCTTTGGACATGCGAGACTTTGCAAATGCACAGAGAAAGATTTATCTTCTCCATACTCTGTTGGAATTGAATTTTTAAACTGTGGTTTTCTCTTCCTTGTACATGGAGATAATGGAAGCAGGGATTCAGCTGACCATTTACTCTTGACATCCAGGATTGGCCCTTTCCTCTTCGGCACTCTTGCTGGAATATTTGCATTAGATTCTGAGTAAAGCTGAATCCAGGGGTGATCTGCATCAGCAGCAGAAGATATGGTCAGAAAATACATATATACATAATTGCATCTAAAGAGAATATCAAGATGGCACATATACGAAATATTTAATTCCCAGCACCGCAACAGTTTTACTCACTCAATACTTCGTGCGGAGAAAGCCTGTTTTCCACATCTCTTGAAAGCATCCTTGACAACAAATCCTTTGCTAGCACTGATATGGACTGCCACTTTTCAGAATGAAAATCAACTGTGCTAGTTTTATTGCCTCAAATATGGCTTTAACAGATTCCCCACGAAATGGTAACATGCCTATCAAGAGAGCATGTAGAAGGACACCAACACCCCAAACATCAACTTTTCCTGAATATGTGCCTGACAAAACCTCTGGGGCAATATATGAAGGGCTCCCTACCACATCGGATAAGTATAAGGTTTGACCTGCAAACAAGTACTCTTACTCAAATACATAAAGAAAAACTCTTGATTATTTATTAATGATGATAATGCACTTGTCCAGATGTTTAATGAAAAGAAAAGAATCAGAGTTGATAAGGATGCAATTATAAATAAATACCTTTTGTCACCCGCATGGACAAGCCAAAATCAACCAACTTGAGCTGTCCAGAACTGGTTCGGAGAACATTCGCAGGTTTTATATCACAATGGATAACGCCCAACTCATGGCAGTACTTGATGACCATTATTAATTCCTTGATCAAGTTTGCAGCCTGATGCTCTGAGTAACATCCGTTCCTCGACATCTCGTTCAGCAGGGATCCACCCAAGCATAACTCCGTGACAAGATGCAAAGATTCCGCATCTTCATACACGGCTTGGAGTGTGACCACACTAGGATGGCCTGAAAGATGCTGCATAATTTCAACTTCCAAATGGACATTTTCTTCAGTCTTTTTGGGCAGAGTCTTGCAGGCTACCACTTCCCCAGTAGCTTTGCTCTTGCATATTCTGACAAGACCAAATTTGCCTCGTCCCAATTCGGGGCCCAGATCATAATCTTTAATCTGGGAGCATGAATACCCACCTTTCTCTTTAATCCTCTCTTCCATTGCTCCTCTCTAGGGGGAGGAGAAATGGAAGCTGCTGTAGGATGCAAATGTCCGGAACCCAATTCTTCATTTCGCTTCCTCCGCTTCCTCTCTTGTTGGAAAGAAAGGTGCGACGCCGATGGCGTGGAAAAAGCACCATCATTGCATAGACGAGCTGTGTGTTCTAAATTGGCACGATCTGCTGCTGCTACTCTTTTTCGCTTCCTTCGTGATGAATCCATATGAACTATGGACTATGGAAAAGAAGTGATCGAGGGCTACTAGTCTACCAGACCAGAGGAAAGAATGTCTATGTCAAAGAGGAGCTCGGACTGACTCCAATTAATTGTTGGGAAACAACACGATCTGCACACAGAAGGAAATATAAACTAAACTAAACCACCTATTCCAACATCTCTTAACACAAACAACACGTAATAAAGAGTCTTGACAATCTGTTATATGCCAACGCATGACAAGTTCCAGATACCATTTTCTGATGTTTTCTAATTAAATCATATGCATTACATCGGAGCTTTATGTAGTTTACATTCCGTTTTGACTGATGTCATCCTTACAAGGTTAGCTAATTAGATAGGCTACTCGAACTCAATACAGCAATCGTTACAGTGCAGCAGACCTTTAAACAACAATTGGGTTCTCTAATTTTGACCCAAATTTTCCATCAAAACACAACATGTGCAGTTGATCTCCTTAAACCCCAAGTTATTTTTGAGAAAAAAATAGTTGCAAATATCAAACTACGAAGCTTTAGAGGTTTTCTAAACCCTATTTTCTTATTAGTTGAACATATCAAATACCCTTCTCAAACCAATCCATAAGATTTCCTGTGTCGTCTTTTCAAATCCCATTCCGTGCCCTTATATCTTCTGTTACTCCAAATAGTTTTCAACCCTCCTTTCCCCACAGAAAACCACTAGAAAAAAAATCCAAAACCTAATAAATTAAAGAAACAGAATTAATTTACCTCTGAAATTTCTGTCCAATCGCCTCAACTACGTCGAGAATATGACCGAGGAAATCTGAATTTGAGGTCCAGTGAGTGCATGCACATGGGTTTGAAGCAATTTCAAACCCTCAACGTTTAAAGAGTTGTTTTGCGGCCACCAAAAGTGATCAAGAAATTCTCGCTCTGCTCGGCTCTGAACAGCGCTGCCAGTTCTGACGCTGGAAACCGCACATAAACTGAAAAATTCACTGGAAAAGCGTCGAGAAATTGTGAGACCAGGAGCCTCTACAACCGAACATGCAATGCGTGACTGAAAGCGTACCTCCCAAAGATTGGAGACGATGAAATGCGCATGCATACTTTTCTTGATTCCGTAAAATAGATTTGTGAATGTATCTCAACTTATTTATAGATTTGTGAATGTATGTCAACTTCGACTCTTTTCTCCAACGTTGACAACGAGTTATATATTTGTCCATGCCGTCGTCCCTTTCCAAAGTTGAATCAAATCAAAAGAACTCACTTGATAAAGGTAGGTGGGAACTCACCCGTAAAATTTGACTGTTTAAACCATTTTATCAGAATAAATGGTTTAGATGGTTTAGATTTTGAAGTAAAATTAACTATTGTTGATACAATTACACTTTGTTTTAATGCATTTATAATATTTGTCCAAGTGTGTTATTACATTTTTTTTCCAAATTACCCTCAAATGTCTATATACTAACCAATAAATAAGGTTTTTTCTTACTACGATTAAATATATTAAACCTAAAAGACCAAAAGAGACCTAACAAACCAACTTATCTACATGATTGAGCCCTCACTTAAGACAATCTTACATCCAAAATGCTTTCCTTCACAATCTAGTTCAACCAAACGATTAAAAAACACTCACTCCCATTAAAACATTTCCACAAATAGGGAATGGTGGTATTATACTCAAATATTACGGGGAGATTGGGCTCTCAATAACTCATGAATAACAATAAATTATCATTGAAATTTGATAATAACACAAGTGTAACATGGAATAAAAATGTCTAATAATAATTAAAAAAATCAACATCCCTATCCCTATCAACTAAAGATAGTTTTACTACTTTCAACTCTCTAAACTAAAAAAAATACAACCAAATACTAATAAATTTACATTGCATTTAGTGCATTTACACCTGATTCATCTTTGCATTTTACACTTGAATAATTACCTCCAAAATGAACTAGTTAAAGACTAAAATAACCTACAGACAAGAGAAACTCTCAACACCCACACTAAAAAATTATGGAACAATTTAACAACACACGAAATTAATTATATTTTGAATTCATTTTTAGTTGTAGCTTGGGTGGTTGGGAGGAAAGATTGTTGCCCTCCTCATCCAGGTTCAATTCTTGTAAGTGACATGATGCTCTTGTTGAGCCTTGGTGCACTGAATTTGTAGGCTCTCGTTAGTAGATATGTTATCTTTATATTTTAGCTTCTACATTACAGAGAAATGTATATCAATTTTCACGACTTAGTAACACAATTTGTAAGTTGAAAGGATGTGGATGAGTTTACAAATTCATTCATCCTAAATGTCTCTTTTGGGTTAGCTAAATTACTACTTTCACTAAAATGTCTCTTTTGGGTTAGATAAATTACTAATTTCATTATGGAAGTACTCTTGATTTTCACAAGACACATTTTACTCTTTTATTAATAATTTCATTATAATTATAAATTGAAACATTTTAGAATATTAAATTTAATATAGATGTAAAACATAATATTATTCATCTTATTGATGTCATAAAATCTCTATTTTTACATATTTTAATTGTTAATACTAAACAAATTAGGGAGAGCTTATCCTTACTCAAAGCGTACCTTTAGAGATCTTATTGTTCATAACTGTGCTAATATTGTTTCATACCCTCTCTCAAGACTAAATAGATTCCAACAATTGGTATCAGAGCGAGTGTCTTCAGTAATAGCTTAGTGTCTCGAAGATAGATCCATGCGCAATTAGGGATAAAAAGGAAGGTATCTCCACCAACAAATCACCAACTAGGGTTGATGGCACCAACTACACCTTCTGGAAGGTCAGGATGGAGGTTTATTTGCAATCTGTAGGACCTTATATAAGGCAGTCCATTTTTTATGGTTGCAATGTCCCAGTAATTGTATTGGTTGACCCATATGAAAAGAGAATATATGAGTGCACAATGCTAGAGCCAGAAACGCACTACTGTGTGGGTTGATAGATATTGAATTTATCAAGGTTATGCAATGCAAGAGATAGAAACGAACTACTTTGTGGGTTGAAAGATATTTAATTTATCAAGGTTATGCATTGCACCTTAGCCAAAAAAATTTGGGACCAGCTCATAGGTGTCTATGAAGGTGACGAAAAGGTGAAGAAGGAAAAGTTGTAGAATGGGTTATTTGAATCCTTGAAAATGAAAGATGAATAGAACATTACTTCTTACTTCTTAAGAGTTGATGAGATATTTAATAGCATCAAGAGTCTGGGGGTTACTCTAGAAGAAGAATATGTAGTACATAAGATACTGAGAACTCTACCCTCAAGCTTTGATGCAAAAGTATATGTGTTGGAAGACAGATGAAATATTGAAGACCTGAAAAGGAGGAGCTTCAAAGGTCTTTAACAACATATGAGATGAGAATTGAGAAAGAGATTCCTATCAGAAAAGAAGCGGCCTTTCAAGCCATTGGGAATCCTAAGGATGATCATGACATGGACTCATGCAATGAATCAAATGAAGAGGAGTCAAACTTCGTAAGAAAGCTAAAGTGAGGACGTGGTAAGTACAAGAACAAATTTCCTTTCAAATGTTTCAAATGTGGAGGTATAGGAAATTTTTCCTCTAAGTGTCCTTACAGGGAAGATGGACACAATGATAGTGAGGAAGAATCTAGTTCCCATAAATGAAGAAGTACACATACTCAACATAGACCTGAAAATAAAAGGAGGATTCCAAAATAGAAGAAAATTTTGTATACTAAGGAAGAAAGCAACGCATCTGAATAAATTGATTACGACAAGAAGCCAAAAGAGGTACTATTCATGGCTTTTGTGGAAGATGAATGCAGTGATGAAAAATAGAAAAATGGTTTGTCAATCAAGAAGAATACTCCAGTTGCACAAAACAAACAAGGATCACTAGACAAATACCTCTTTAGTTGGTCTGTTGTTCAGAAATTAATCCTATGACTGGGAAGTTACTGAGGTCACCAACATACTATCTAAGACTTACAAAATATAAGGAAATCACCAAGCATACAATAAGATATTTCTTAATGAAAAATAACTAGGGTTAATAAGTTAAGAAAATAGTACCTTAAAGACTAGAAGGTTGATCCAAGCTTGAAACCCTTTTTTCTCACTCTGTAATCTTGAGTAAAGAAACTGCAAAACAGAGATACCCTCCTAAATTTATTTGGCTAAATAAACATGAATAATTAGATATGACACTCATACATAAGAAAAGCATGAAATATTCATCAAATTCAATTCAGACATTAGACACAATTGTTTATGGGAAAGAAAAGTCTCTATTATTGATCATATGAATGATAACAAGTAGATATACCAGATTATGTAGCAGCACTGATGAAACCAAGTTCTGGACTCTTGCTCCTCTCCTTCAAAATAAATTCCTCTAGCATTTCAATACATTAAGAGTTCATCCTCCTCTCTCATGGATTTTCCCTTGTATTTATAGCAAGGATAGGAATATAGCTTCAAGAGGAAAATAGTTGGGGACTATATGGAAATTAATGAAACTCCCTTAACTACCCCAAATTCGATTTTAGTTTTTATTTTTCGTGGTGTTAAGAGGAACCCACGAGTATAGTCCTAACAACTTGCAGACAACCCATGAGTAAGCTAAAAACAAGTAGCCGATGCAACATTTTAGGCGAAAACGCAGGTGGTAAGTGGACCACTAGTGGGTTACCCATGAGATGTCAGTTAAGGAGTCACGGTTAGTTCCTAAAGGTGTATCACAAAAATATAATACACTGGAGAAATAATGAATGATCAAGGAGACAAGCATCTATAGAAAACTAGGGCTCTTAAATCAATAATGTCTTTTTGTGTGAACGACATTTCAGGTTCATCACGGTCAGAGAAGTGCTAATTTGATTGATAACATGGTCCTTCAATACTCCTCCAAATCCAGTCGCAAAAGTTAAAGCCAACATTCAACCTGAAGAAGAAGAAGCTACACAAGTTGACTGGGAAGGTGTATTGATCAATTCCCTGGATGAATTGAAGAATTCAAGAAAGAACAGTCAATGATTACAAGAAAAGATGTCGAAGTATGACAAATACGACAAGCTAAATAAAGAGATTCAAGAATCTTTTGATACACATGATTGTGAAAAAGTGATCAAATATGAGAAAAAAATTGTTAGCGCACAAGACAAGGTCAAAGTACTTGAAGAAGAGAAACTTGCATTGAAGACTTCTATTGAAGAATTAACGCAGAAAAAAAATGTTGGCAAGTCAACTTGAGCTGAAGGAGAGAGAGATATATCTTGCTTAGAAAACAACTTGATTGAGATAAAGGGGAATAAATAGGATCAAGATCACACCACCAGTGATACTTTGATTTGCGCACATCTAGAAAGTTACAATACTAGTCTTGAAGATGAAGTGAAGAACAAGTTCAAAGGCACAAGTTCAAAGGCAACACATCAATTCTGAACAAAATCCTAAATGATCAGAGATTACCTGAAGATAATTTGGGTCTTGGTTATGAAAGAACATATAGAAATGTATGCAACAATGAACATCATCCAAATCAAATGAAGTCTTTCAGCTATGACAGTTCCTTCAATGATTACAATTCTTTTCATTACACTAACCAAGGATGAATAGAAGGAATTGTTTCAGGTGAAATCGCATTGGTCATATTGAAAAATATTTCCAAACTATGAGATGTTATGTATGTGTTGGTTTTGGACATAAAAGCATGTACTGTCGAAGAGTAGTAAACTACCCCGTTGAAGACATGTTGTGCAAAAGCAATCACAATGCAAGGATTCATAGTGAAGGTATTCAAGCATAGAATCAGAATAGAAATGTGCACATGAAAACTTCGGTACGGAAATCTCCTCAGAAATCCGTAGAAGAAGCTGAAAATCCAAGTACATCCAAAGCAGCAAGCAATCGTTGCCCCTTTTGCCGATGTTCAAGAAGATTAGGTGATATCCTTGAATTCAACACGATGCATCTCGGGAATTCAATGAGTATGTTAGTGAAGATTATGGTTTGAAGGTCTCTGTCGCATAAATCATTAAAGTTGCAAATGATTATATGTGTTATATTGTCACTTCAATATTTCAGTTGAGAAAAGATGTGTGCGTTTAGTTAGTTTCCAAA
This sequence comes from Larix kaempferi, assembly GCA_027924585.1. Taxonomy (NCBI): domain Eukaryota; kingdom Viridiplantae; phylum Streptophyta; class Pinopsida; order Pinales; family Pinaceae; genus Larix; species Larix kaempferi. The sequence goes on along the minus strand of BSBM01000622.1, from coordinate 7,885,712 downwards.
TTATGTTTTCTCACAAAAGCAATTGCATGTGACATAATTAAATATTTAGTTTATTTATAATTTATGTTGAAAACAAAGTGTCACACAAAATACATATACATGCGATAGAAGAAAAAGTACAAACAAATGGTACTGTGAAGTAAATCATTTTCCTGCACAGAAACATAGATACATAATCATATATTGCATTATATTCAAAATATGTGTTTTTACATATCGCACGAGTCTTCTACAAAGTGAATATCAAAAGAGACTCCATGCCGAGGTCAAAAAGGTAAGGCTCAAGAAGATGGAAAAATTGAGAACTGCAGAATCATAGTCTAAAGCAACAACTCAAGGTCCAACTCTGTGTCTGATTGATGTGCGGTTCGAAGCTCCAAATCCATTGGAACTAGCGCGTTACACTTGTAGGTTGGGTGCAAAGGAAAAATTTGTAATGTTGTAGATGAAGACTATTCAGAATGTTGAGACCGAAGTGAAGACAATTCATCATGAATCCATTGTTGTTTCCGCTCCAGGTTGTTAACTTGATTTCTTAGATGAGTCAATTGCTCATCATGCCCGTAATTCACCTACAACTGAGCATACTGATGTTTGAATGTCGATTCCTCCATTCGTCCCTGCCAGACTCCCATGTCAACTCTTAAGCGAGTAAACTCAGAATGATATGACTAGACATCAAGGTGCACATTTTCAAGGGAGTCATTCACTCTCATGTAGAAGGAATCCATTGGAAAAGAAGACAAGAAATCAGGAGGCAATGTGAGGCAGAAGGGGTGTAGAGAAAGAGGTGATGAACTAGGCTTTTAATAGAGCTCTTATAGAATTGAATGGATGCTCTTCGCGTGCGTGGATTTAAGATGAAGAGATGTGCATTCGAGACTGTGCAATTCGAAGAAGGTGGTGGAGTCACCAAAACTAAATGTTTGATTAATGAATTTGGGAAAAAGTACAAAAAGTGGAAATCTAATTCATTGCTCCATGTGTCAAAATGATGTTGCCCAAAATCTCAAGTGAGAATGTGACATGTCATTCTTTTCACATGAACTGAGTATGATATCTGCTTTAATGTTGAGCTGGATGATAGGTGAAGAACATGCCAAATATTTGGTTTTCGTGGAAAGGGTTGCGACATTAGTAAAGGTGACAAGACTTGGTGACGGTGCAGTAAATGTGATAGATGGAACAGTTAGATGAAAAAGGAAATAAAAAAATGCAGATGGGTTTTGGTACTATGCAGTTGTCAATGAGAGGATGATTGTATGAAGTGTTATGAGAGGAACATGAGATCAATATACATAAGATCTATAGAACCTATTCAGGGCGATCACATCATAGATGATGATGAAAAACCATGTCAATATTACAGGATATCAACGTAGAAAATTCAGAAAAATAAATGAAGCATGAACATAGGGGGAGTTATCCCTATAAGAAAATAAATGAAGTCGAATGAAAAACAAAAGAAAGGTGAACCAATAATTGTGCAAGTGATGGCACCTCTTTTCCATTTATGTTAAAGGGGGAGAAAGAGCATGAAGATGATCATGAAACAATGAATTTGAGAAAGAACATGAAGCTGATTAGGGAGAAATAGCATTGAATTTGAGAAACATAACATGAAGTTGATGAGAAAGAGCATTAAGATGATCAAGGAGAAATAACACAACGATGATCATGAATCTGATATGAGAAAGAGCATGAAGCAAAGTAATTACAGGATCATGAAACAACGCAATGAGAATGACGATGAAGCATGTAGTCTGCACAGAAGTAACAAAAAGCAAAAGAAGCATTGACAACAGAATGCACAAAATTCAAAGGTTCAAACTGACAAAGAACTTAGGGGGAGTCTTGCAATGTCACATTCCATGAAATTCCTAGTGGAATTCAGAGGCCATGGGAGACCCTCTGTACATTTTTTTTCAACTAATTCTTCCATTTTCTCACACAATCGCAATGGGCTCGGATCTGCAACCTGCAGCTTCCATTTTGCATCCCACAGTTGGGATTCAAAACTCAGATTTCTAAATCCATCTCCCTAATGAATTGGCACAACTGACTTTCGTAATCCGTAATGCGAAAGTCGGAAGTCAGAAGCCAATTATTGATCTTGAATTTTTCCCATCCGCACTCTGCGGTTCTGCAACCCGCTTGCAGAAATTGGGATTCAAAATCCATAAAGCATCGTCCAAGGGACTTTTCTTCCCTGCAATTCCACAATCTACAATCCGTGTTGCATATGTCGGAACTACAGAATCCATATTTTGTAGCCCTGGGTAAATTACCTCCCGCAACCTGTAATTCTGCAACCCTCATTACGGATGGCCAATGCGCTAACCTCCATGGAGATCCTATTTCGATTCTCGTAATCCCACAATCCTCCTGGCGGGGGCGAAAAGCTGGAATTCCACGCACCACCACTGGTTGTTCTCTAGCCTCTGTAATCCATGATCCGCATTGCAGATGTGGAAAGGTCCTTGCGGATGCGGAAGGATTAGGACCACAGACCTCCAACAAGATTCTGAGACTAACTTAAAAGGGTCACAACTCCCTCATCCTTGGTCCAAATTTGAGAAGGATGGTACCATTGGAAAGCTCTTGGAGATCTCTATCCATTGGTGCAATCCCCACTCCATATGAGCTCTCCAACCATGCCAATTTTCCAACTTAAAATCTGTTCATAACCACCAATAAGGGCCTTTACCTTTCTACCAGTAACTCTACCTACCTCCTGTCATATCTTCTCCCTTCACTTGACCATCAGAAGTGGTCCTAAACATCACAAGGGATATCCTCCTTCCTTTCCCAAGTCTAGCTGAGGTCAAGCAAACCTTTTTAAGGGTGAAAAAAATGCATAATAAACACATATAATGAACTAATCTATTCAACATATCAATCACCTACATGGGTTAGCCATGCATATCATTCATGTAAATAACGAAGTCTTCAAACATGCATTCAAATTCATATTCATACTCACACATATCTTCCTAATGAGAAAGTTCATGGAGTCATCCATTCATTAATCTAGAACCTGAACCGCATAACATAACCAATAGATATAACACATGAAACAACATTATTTAACACACAGAAGCACTTATCTTTGGAACTGAAGCTTCCCCAAGAAACTGGCTAAGTGAGAACAACTTTCCACCCAACCTTAAGTATCTTTCTGGCCTATACTCTTTCAGCTGTGAGACCACCCC